>JAPYZO010001872.1:0-18707 GCA_030522905.1 Torymus flavipes
CCTTATCTCATCCGGAAGATCGCACATCTCCTACACCTGCCAACCTCTATACACATACCTCCTAGCAAAAACCGAGCCCTTAATTAAAAGACATGTACTACTCACTTGTTCTTGGTTATCCCTGCGTCTACAGCATGCCCCCGATATTCCTTTCGGCTTTCCTCTCTACGACGCGGCCGGCCTCGCGCTCTGCTCCCGCCGCATATTTCTCCCAGGACACTTTGCTTCTTCTTCTTCTCCTTCGCAGTTACTTTCCTTTTACTTTATATACTATGGTACTAGATAACGGCAGCACTTGGTCCTCTTCTCATTCTATCCGGTACTGTGTTGTTATATTCTTTAAGGAAATGCGAGTTACAAACGCTGCAAATATGCGCGCGCGCGAAGGAAAACAGAGCGAGAATTTCGCGCGCGTTAGCTCAGCTGCTGATAAGCGCGGTCCCCCTTCGAATTCTCGCTCTCGGTTCCTTTCGTGTTTTGGATTTACGCATCGACGCGCGCAGTATATAATATTGATGCGTTTGGCTGTATGGATTTCGGTTTTTTTTGGCGGATGAGAGAATGCGTCGAAGCCCTCGTGACATTTATCGCGGGATCTATAAATATTCCGCCGCGCGGAAGCTTTTAGCGCGCATGTCCGAGTGGATTTATATTGTTTATGTCGGCGCGAGGAGATTAAAAATTATGGCGATGGAAAACTTCTTTTTTTTTTAAATGTTGGTAGAGTGATCTATAAAAGCTTTAATGTATATGTATTAGGTATACGTAAATTTTTGTGGAACGCGTTTTTCGTTAATGATATGCCTTACACGATCATAAAAAAGAAGAACCACGATCGATCGTCTATTTATAAAGTTTTGAAACGCATTATATCGGTATATTGAGCGTTTAAGATTTTTTAATGTTACGAAAGGTTATTTATTCGAAATATGAATTTCACATTCATTAAACTGTTCTGTGCCTGAATTCAATAAATTTTGAGCAACGCTATATAATTATCGAAAACGTATTAGGAATTTATAATGCGCGCACCGTTCGTGTACCTTTACCGATCTAATGATGCAGTAAATACCGATTTCCGAATAATTTGGGTAATCGCTTAATCATAACGGCGTTTCATGCTGTTGCAGCACTTTTTTTTTAATCGTCCCCCTGTGGTATACCAAATATACATATTACGTATTAGTTAATAACACACTGACCGCGAGGATTAAAAGTGTTACTAATTTTCGTGCCCGCACTTGTTACTATTGAAATATCCAACGTGAAATTGAATGGCCACATTAGAACTGGCTCGCGGCCCTTTCACTTTTCGATTTGTTGCAAGAAAAGAAATTTTTTGAACGTAGCTCCCGTTTCTTTCAACCGCGTTAATTAAACATTTTTTTTTCTTTATATCTATTCTATGATCAAAATGAGATTTCTTGCGCAAAATATATTTTCCTAAAAATGTTGTCTTCCCAAAACCAAAATCTTCGACCGAATCTATATTTTTTTAAATACCACGCCTTATAACAAAAACGACTTACCATCTACACCGCAGAACCCGTAATTATTTCCACCGTTACAAATCAATTTGCAAACCAGAACATAAATTTTCCTCGTCGTCAACAGCGGTGTCGACCACTGCTCATAACTTTGCACTTAAACACTCGTCAATATTTTACCACACTGTTTCAACTCACTGCCTTCCATAAAACCAAATTTTCTCAACTTCAAAAACTCGTTGTCACAAGGGCTCAGCACCAACCCTACATCCCCATACAGCCAACCGTACCCCCTAAACAAAAAAACCAACCAGTCAGAATCACTTTTTTTCCCGTATCCAGCCGCGCAGCACTAGTTCTCCATCGCGGGCGGGCAAAAACACCGGCAAGTATATATATCGCTGCGCGTTCGTTCTCTCTGCGCACAAGTTGCGCAGCCCGCGGCGGCCGGGGACAGACTGACTGACTATATGCCGCTCGCTGACTCGCCGCGCGGCTGTGGGGGATTCATATTTGGGTCAGCGGCTCGCGCGCGCAGAAGTGAAGGTGCGCGCGCGCGGAGGGTCTTACTCTTTCTCTTTCTTTTTCAAAAACGCATGTGCAGCGTGCATATATGCCGGTCGTTGACACATACAAGTTGTCATCGGTAATATGTGGGTGTGGAGGGTTGGGTTGTTTTATTGTATAGGTGAGAGGAGTCAAGGGTATACTTTCGATTGGTGACCTTTCGGGAGAGGTGATGCCCTTCTCTTAGATAGGTACAATGGGTCGCGATTTGTCAGAGTGTCAAAAGGTAGGTATAAAGTGTGTCCACGAGAGGTGGGTATTGTATTTCGACATTTTTAATCGGTAGGCTGGGCGGTGTGACTTGCTAAGACGATGTTGTATGTGGCTGGGCGCTGGAAATGATAGGATACAGTGGTTTTTAATTGTATAGGCTGGGCTTCGAGGACTTTATTGATTTGATGATTTATCTATTGTGTTTACAGCTTTTTCCAAGAGTAAACCTGGAACGTAGTGATAAATGTAAAGCAGGTTGAAATAACGTAAAATTGAAAGAAATCGGTAAACTATAAATTCATCAATAAAAGAAATACGTTTATTCCTATAGAGAAAATGTGTACGTGAGGAGAGAACAGGGATTACTAAAAGTATTAAAGCCTGTCAAGAGATAAGAAAGTTTTATAAAAGCTCAATACTAGACAAATTGAAATAGGATAAGTTTAGTCAAACATCAGTTTTTTTTATCGATACCGATAATATAGGATCGTATATCTCGTCGCTGACGAGCGTGGCAGGGCGATATACGCATTTAAATTGATTTTTATTTCAATATTACGTTTCGATGTATATCCTTTCCTCCTGCGTAAGTTATTACTTTCGATTCTCTCACAATCGTCCTTCTGAATCTCAATACATAATAATGCAAATGCATGGCTATGATAAAAGATCATTAAAAGATAATAAAAGAATCATAATTTCCCTATTCTATTCCTACAAAATTTATTTTCGTATGATTAATAGCTTTCATTTGTGAATGACGATATGGATTTCAAATGTTCTAATTTAGTATAGCCAGTATTATTCTTGTGTCGTGCGAGCACCTATCTTTCGCAATGTTCTCAAAAATATAATTTAACAAAAAAAAATCAAAAGCTTCTGAAATGTATACGTTTTCTATTTCAAAATCGATACTCTAAAGTCAAAAAGATTCCATCGAGGGCGATTCAAAAGATTTTTCAAAAAGAGCGCGACAGTATGATATATGTGAAGTATTGACGAGGCGTGGGATCGTGTTGCCGAAATGCTGCATGTAGGTATATACTTATAAATACTCTATTGAAAACGTGGAATATGCAAATCAAGTCGATCAATTTTTGTATAGCTTTTTAGAGCGGTTTCAATTGCAAGTGGCACTGAAACAAATTGACGTACTAAATTATTTCGTCTGGCTTTCACTTTCTAGTCCAATTTTTTTTAACTTTCTATGACCTATGGTAATTAATTTTTAAACGATATAACACACTACACAGTTATACGCTCTTTCAAGTTATTTTTAAATATGTTTATAGGCGACGTTTGAGAAATGTAAATTTTTCAAAAACTCTAGAAGAGACATCGACCCTATAAACAAAGTCAGTAAACATATCCCAGGCTGCATTCTACGACCGACGCTGATCCCCTCTTAAAAAAAGACTTTAAAAATACCATTGTTTTCGATTCCAAAAATGACGCAACCCTTTGAATACTATGCGCTCCACGTTTTCTTTATGCAGCACAACATGAAAAACATAAACAACGAGAACCGTCCCACGGGGAGACAAACGAGAGTCGCGTCTGATTCTAACGCCCGTCGATGTTTGAATTCACGTGAACTCACGAATAGATTTCTCTCACAGTCGTCTCCCAGCACTGCGCCTCTTTCTTTTTCTGTAGACCGACGTCTCGACCTTTTTTTCGGAAGATCATATATACCTAGTAGAGACGGTGCATCTACCTAATACAGCGCTAATTATAGGCCTGTACCTATCATAAATGCTTGAGGAGTTATGGAGTTTTATTTTTTGAGAAGCTACTGTTGGTATTTCTAATTGATTTATAAATACATGTAGTATAGGTTTTTATAGTGAGTATAAGTCGTTTGGATTTTGGAACAAGGAATTGTACATGTTTGCTTTGTGTAGAGCAATCGCGAGGAAATGAGAACTCGGATGATAACTCATATACTTTATGTGTATTGAATGTTTTAACATTTATTGATTTTTATTACACGTTTAATCATCCCAGCCATTCGCCGTCACTTAAATTACAATAGTAAAAAAATGAGCAGCCGAAGATGTTAAAAAAATTATGCATAAAAAATGCGGCATAAAAATGAAATTATATAATTTTTAAATATTTTTCATTTTTAGATAATACGTAATATAAAGTATGGACGTTCTCATAACTTTATTTTTTTTATATCAACTTGGCTAATAAAACATGACATCTAATTACATTCATATTTATGATATCTGTGATGTGTATATAATTAAAAATTTATTGCATTTATACTAAAAATTGACAAGCTTGATTCACAGTCAATCGAATAAAAAGCACGATGTAATATAAAAGCAACATGATATTTTACATATGGCATTAACTTACTTAGAAATACTTAAGTTAATAAATTGAATTTACGTTGTTCGTTTGAAATACTCAAAATCATTGCATATACTCAATTTAGAAATAAAGATATTTCAACAACCTACAGATGTGCACAATGAGTATAGCTTTCTTAAGATTTTGTTTGTGCTCATCAATAATACTAAAAGGAAAAACTTAAGATTTAGCTGCCTTTAACACTTGTAAAATCAACTGTATAAAGCTTGAGTAACTTTGACTAATACGTTAAACTAAAAGCAATAAAAACTCAACTCTACACCTCGTCTATCATCGTAAAGCTCGACAGTGTAAAAATATTTTTCTTGTATCACTTATTGTCCTCAAAGGAGAGATTTTTTTTCATTTTTATCGTAGGCACATTGAGTTACTCGGTATATAAAATAGTCTTTGGCTTGTACTCGACGTACTTTGTGTAGTTCAGCTGCAGGACGACGTAGCTGCGATTCTCGAAAACTCGCCGGAAGGGATGGGCATTACCTCGGAAGAGCATCGGACAGACCGGAATCCTACCCTCGCTCTTGCCCTTGCCCTTGTCGACAAGGTCCCAAAGCTCTAGCATTTTACAGCCATATTTCCTACGTAAACATTATAAATTTCAAAATATCTGTAATTTGAACTATTTAATACAATTCTGTAAAACATTAATTAAATTGGAATAAAGATGGAATCTAAGTTCAATAAATAGTTATTTGACTAAAATGATTTTCTATTATCACTAATATTCTTAACAAATTCAAATAAATATTTTCAAAAGAGAATACTATTGAGAATCGCTTTTACGAGATTTCAAATATTTATAACTAAAAAACAAAGTAATTTTAAGCAACTATTATAGTATTTAAATCTCAAATAAATGTAATTATTACCAATATCCATATCCATAACAAACTGTTTCGTCTATAACGAGATAATCAACTTTTAATTTTTTTAAAGTATCATGAACTTCAGCAACAGGTTTCCTACTAAACATTTCGTAAACTTTCATAGTTCTATCTCTGAAATAACACATTTTCTTATTAGTATATAAAACTTTGAAATAATTGTAGTCATAATGTAAAAGAAATTTATTTCACTTACTGCATTTCTTTACTTTCATAGTATGGATTATTTACTATTGGCCTCCTTGTTGATAACATAACATTTGCCATAAGGGACATTTGACCAGCAAAAGCTGCCGATCGTGGGGTTTTTGTTTGTATCCATTCAAACAATTCTTCTTGATCTACATTGCCGTATTCTCCTGCAAATTATTAATGATTTTAAATTTATGAATCATAAAAAATATTTTTAGTTTCAGAAAAATACCAATGAATTCTCGTTCTCGTTTTATGCGTTGTATACCATGATAGGACATCATAGCAAGCAAAAGTACAATCAATGCACCTTGCATTGTTTTCTTCTTTATACCTAATTTTTCTAAATATCGCTTACTGCTAACAAGTCCAGCAAAAATACATAAATGTGGAGTCATAAAGAGCTTTAACCTCATAACGAATATAGCCATAATGGTGAAAGCTCCACCTTGTAAAACATTGTAAGCCACATGTGGTTCAATACAATTTGGAAAACCTTGTGTTCGTAGATTTCTGTACCAGTAATATAAAATTAGAAAACCAGCAAGAATGGCCGTAGGTAGTAAGAAGGTCGTCACTAGAGTCTCATAAGTATCATATTTTAAGAAATCGAATTCTGGAGAACAGGTATACAACATGGTGTGAAAATCTTTGTAGTTGGATATCTTTGATTTGAGAATATTGAAAATGTGCTCATCATCAGCACTATTTGTAAACAGTATTTTCCACAATTTACTAAAAACTAGAGTAACAGCTATTTCTAGTAGAGTCATTATTTTGGGATCAACAAAATTTGACAGAGTATGACTTAGCTCTGAAGTACAAAGACTCACAATAAGTAAGATTAAATGCAGAGAATTTAATAGGAACATGTTGACTGTTAAACCAAAGGCCAAAGCCAAAGCAAGTAAATGAACTGTACAATAAAATGAATACATTTCTTTGTTAATTATTCTCAACCACTTGAGAATAAGCATGGCAATAGTCTGAGTAACAAATACAAATGGAGAAAATTGCCAACTTGATAATGCAAAAGCCATTAACATTACAAAATCCTGAAAGATTAAATTAATAAAATTACTATTATATTTCATGAAATTATTTTATTATTTCATTAAATACAAACCAGTTGAGTCGAAAGAGATTCTGGCCTTTTCTTTTTCTTTAAAATTTCTGTTAACCTGAACATTTGAAATAAAAGTGCTGGGTATGCAAAGCTTTCTCGCAATGGTGGAGTCCATTGTACTCTTGTACACTCTGTGTGGTTGAAAAAGAATGAGGCTACTGCAATTAAGCCTCCTCCAATTGAACCACTTAAATTAGCAGAGTAAAGAAATATTGTAGCTGCAGTTAGTATGGTAAATAGCCACACAAATTCTAAATAAAAATATGCTGGAACTCCTAAACCTTCACAGCTGGTTATAGGTGTTAATCCATCTCCTCTTTCAATCTAAAATGTAATTTAAATAAATAAAGACAATTATAATAACAATTCAATTTAATTTCATATAATTTTTTTAGCACAAATTAAATTAATTATAAATCTTAAAATGACAGCATAATTTTGTTATTTTTATTCGACATTATATAGCCTTTTATTAAGATGAGAAATATTCAACTGACCTGCCAGCACTGAGGTTTTGGCAAAATGCCCAAATTCTTGCAAATATGATAAAATATACCAATGTTAATCTGAAATTATAAATAAACATTTACTAAGACACAATTTCTTAAAATATTTTTATTTTTTCATTTTATTATGTTCTCATAAGAAGTAACTTAGAATAATTTTAATCTCATAGCAGTTCTTAAAATAGTTGAATAAAAATATAGTTTGTAAATATAACTACCTCTGGTCCTAAATTATATTTACTTTCAGCGTTTATGATATTTGGATATTCAGAGAGATTGTCACGATGAATTTTGTGCATTCCTTCATCAAAGTTTCTAGATTCTGCTATAGACTTAAAATATGAATAATATAGCCCCTGAAAATAATTGTAACATATTAAAAGTCTTTTAGGTAATATAAACTCCAAATATTCTTATATATTACCATCTCTGTACGAAAAGACATTTCTCTTTCCATTTCGGAGAGGTGAGAGAAATGCCTTTCATTTTCAAACAATGTTGATACATGCCACCGATGTAAGACACCAAACCCCACAGCTAACAAAAAAACATGTTGTAATTAGAAAAACATAATTGCATGGTATCTTATTAAAAAAATATAAATACCTAATAGTGTTTTAATGATAAAAATACGTTTTGACTCTCCTTCCATTTTACCAAGCTAACCTATAACCTCTACTCTCCACTGCAGCCTCCCTCCCGCGTACTTCTGTACGAATGTTTATAATGAAAGTTTCGTATTTGCATTCTTAATTCATTATTTCATCAGTTTGTTGGAATGGTGCATACTGTTCTCTTCACTTTATGCCTGAGAGGAGAAGTAAAAGCTTCCAAAACAAATGCTCTGTTGTCTGCAGTATATTGTCACTTCAGACACTGCCCAGCCCAGCTGATGTATGCGGGGTGCGCTCTTATATATACAGCTTTTTTTCGGAAGCAGAATTGTGATACTTTTTATATGTGTAAGGATAAGGATAAGAACTAATAGTAGGTATTTACAAATAAATCAAGCTTTAAAATACGTTAAATTGTTTGTTAAGAGGAGTTAAGAAAATTCAAGATTTTGCTAAACAAAATATATATTTCATAAATTTGAAATGAAATTAAAACCCTATCTAATCCCCAGCAGGCCATTAATTAAAAATTTTGTTTATATTTCTTTTTATAATACAGTTCAGCATAACTTAATCAATCATTATTATAGTGTTATCTAAATGCCATCATATAATTCCACTTTTATAATTTCTCATCTGAACAATTTCACCACACGAAACAAAAAAAAAATATCCTATTAATACATTATCATCAACTAAATCTGCAAAAACTAGTTAAACTACTCTATCAAAAAATCTGTCCTACAAATCTTAACATAATTAATAATTCGTATCAAAACTTCGCGCCATCCATGTGTGGGTGGCAAAGTATGCGTGCGCAGACCGCCCACCCGCGACAATCACGCGATAGGTACTCGCAAAGCGTGTCGATTTGCGGTACTAACCACAACGTCGGCTTTGCGATTCATCTCCTCTCTTCTCTCGAGAGATTGTTTGCTTGCCCAACTTGCAACTCGCTTGCTCACAGACACTGCATGATATATATATTTCGAGGTGAGCGAGCGAGAGAGCGCACGTCATCGACGTCACCGTTTCCGGAAAATTCGTCAGTCCAAGATGGCAGCAGTCCGTGCGCGCAGTTGTCTGTTTATTTACTACGCGTTATCTGTCTCATGCTGAGATTACATGCGATTCATCGGTTCGGAAAGCGTTGATACCCACACATCGTTCAGTCTCATATCGTAGATACACGATTGCAGTCGCGAGGAGAGCGTGAAAGGAAAGAAGCCCGAAGCAGAGAGGTATACATACAGAATTGGCTGCCAAGTGCCAGTTTGTTAATACCCACGGAGAGGAGGTTCCAACGAATTGTCGCCACGGAAAACGTTAAATTAGACGCACAAAAGGTTAAACCTTGCAATTCTAGCGAAGATAAGGGACGAGGTAACCCATAGACTCCGATTTAACGCGGAGTCTACCTAACCTCGCGCGCAAGGTATTGACGACAATCGCAGCAGCGTTTCAAGGCCACCCAACCGCCGCCGCTTCTGGAGGAGCCTCCGTAAGCTGGTTATGCGGAGGCCGCGCGCGCCTACAAGGCGGGCGATGCGACGATGCAGCAGCAGGAGCAGCAGCAGCAGCAGCAGCAGTCGACGAGTGGTAGTAGCAGCGGTGATAGCGTTGTCGTCGTGGTGAGCCCCAAGAGGATGGCGGACGAGTTGCTGCCGGCCAGCCTGGAGAAGCTCGAGATCGAGCGCAGGCTGGCCAGTGCCGTTGGCGGATCCTGCCAACGCCACCGGTGAGACTTCACTTTGTCCTAATGCTAGGAAGCACACTGTGCTTGGGGTTCAGTCGAGAGAGTTAGGGACGTAGAGGGTGTACGTATTAGGGAGATAAAGAATGCATTGGGGTTTGCGATGATGACAGTATACAAACAATGAGTTTGTTTTGATGGTGAAAGGTACAGCTGTGATTGTACATAGCCTTTTTTATGTACATTGCTGTGGGATGGGTCAATGCCATTGAATGTAAACACTGGTGGTATAGGGCTTGGTGTTGAGGTAAAGGATTTTGAAAATAACAGGCAGGAAGAAAGGGAAACTCTGTTTTGAAACTTATTTTAATGAAAGTAATATTGAAACTGAGCCTGTATGATGTCGTTAATATGTTGCACAATACTGGGATCTGTATTGACTCATCTGCTTTATTTCATAATTCAGCTGATGGTTATTAATGTTGTATACGTGGGTATAAAGAAAAATCACTAAGTTTGTTACTTCTCTAGTATTTTAGAGCATAAAATAGTTTTGTTATACATGATGCTTAGAATTGTTCTATTTTACTGCTAACATTCCTCTTGCCAAAAGTATAAATTTAAAAGAAATTAGAAGCCAATTCTATTGTGTAAGATTAAATTTAAACTTATTAAAAGTATTAACTAGATGTTAATTGCAAATTGGAATAAATTTACTTATTTTATAAATAAAAACAAACTAATTTCATATGGAATTTTTACACCTTATTGCTCTTTTAAATGGTTTGTTTTGATTTAGAATTGTGTTGTTACAACCATTTAACAAGTAGTTGCTAGCTTTAAATAGAAACTGCATTGACTCTTGGCAGTTTGTCATCAATGAACTTTCTTTGTCTTCTATAACGACTGAGTTTTATTTTGTATTCAAAAAATAGTCAAATATTTACAATTTAATTTTTTTTTGTTCTAATGATTTATTTTGAAGTCATGGTCATGTTTTTATACTAGTTCTATTTTGTTTTGATAAAATAACCTTCTAAGTTTAAATTTACAAATAACTTTCTGTATCATTACTAATATCCAATGCAAAGTAATAATTATTAATTTTTTTGATAATCAATCATGTTATATATAATTGGTTTTGTTTACATCACTTTATATAATTAATTATTTTATTTTATTAACTAGTAAAATGAATAAAAGAAACAAAGTATTCGGTTATGAAATAGCTTTTTTATTTTGAAAACTATTCTAAGAATATACTTCTATGTAAAATTATTATATCTTTTCGGATCTTTTACTCCTTTTTTATTATTATAAAATTTTCTTACATTAAAATATTACTACTTAAAAACAGTTTGTGGCATAATATTGAAATACAAATGAATATTTTCATTTTTAATATAGCTGTAGTATATGCAAATACTTACAGTAAACAAAGAAGTATGTTCTTGTAAGCTTTGGGAGAGAACTTGGCATGGTGCCAACCATAAGTTAAAAATACTTCTCATATCTTTCCCTTTAAAGCTGGAAATATCAACTTTACACAAATCCTTTTTACATAATGATAAAATTATTTATTTCATATAAATTAAATTAACTACAACAATAAAAATTTAATGAATACATGTTTAAACAAATGAAATGAATTATTGTTGTAATGTTAAATATTTTTTAAATGAATTATTAATGAAATAAAAATATTAAATTAGAATTTTTAATATTTTCAGCAACACAACTAATGAATATAATAATACCAGTTGGCTTCGACGGATGGCCCAGGCAAATAGGCCAACAAACTCTTCTGAAGAGAGCCCAAAAGGCATAAAAGTGACAACAAACTTCAAGCCATCCAAAAAGGATGAAAGGAGGTCTTTGTCTGCCTTGGACAGGCCAAAGAAGAAGTCCATTATCCGAGAAGCCGTCCTTAAACTTCGTAACTCTGATCCCACATACCTGGGAGATAATACCGCATCTACACTTCTTGAGGAGGCTTGCAAACTTAGTATTTCTCAGTAAGCATCAAAACTGACCTAAAAGAAAAATCGCGTGCCTGAATTTTTTCTTTTCCTTCAGTTTTATCTTTTTCCTTTTAGTCTCCAATTTTTCCCACCTGGTTTAGTTTCTAACTGCATGCATACTTCCATTCCAAAGACCGCGAAATTCGGACTGCTATATGTAACAACATTGCACAGATCTCAAGGACTTACAAAGTTCCCAAAAACAATGAATGCATAGCCCATGTGTATTATATGACCGACGGCGATGCTCACGTAATGCGTTCCCGGTTACTGACAACCAGATGGCGAAAAGTATTGTCTACATCGTCTAGGTGTTCAAAGTAGCCGCTGGCTGTGTTTAGGTGGCGTGCTCCGTAGTTTTTAGTAGTTAATGAAGGAGTCTCCGTGATGCGCTCCGTATAGTTTTTTTTTTTACATAGCCCCCAAGGGACACAGTCGCCTCTCAGACCTTGTTTACATTGCAAACCCATACTTGCCTTCGGAGCGCTCTCACGCGCCTCGATTCCCGATTTTTGGTACTAATTGAGTCAAGTATAATATATTTTTCATCAGACCCTGGCCAAAAGTACCACTTTTGCTCCCGGCTCAATCACGCGAATGTGGTATTTTCGATCCGTGTATGGTGAAAAATAGTATACGCACCACGAGAGGAAAATTAGACACTCCACAGCTTGTGTAAATTGCCACGAAGCGTGCCGAAGTGTTTTTTCGTCCCTAGTTACGTAATATACTAATATACTTGACTAATATCTGCATATAGATTTTATTTCTTTCTTTTGTTTTATTCATATTCAATTTATATTTAATGTAATTGTTTTGTCTTTTTAGCAAATCTAAGACCTTTGGACATGGCTCTGTCACAAAAGACTTCAAATCGCTTAACATTGGCCAAAACCCTCGACACGTTAAAGATGATACCAGCATAACTGATGAAGTCTATCGAGCAAATAGTTTCCAGCGGGCTCGAAGTAACACTATGCCAAGTCTGAAAAAGTCAAGTGATCCAATGGCAGATTTGTTAGGCACACCTAATCCACAACAACCAACAAATCCTAATACCTGCTCAGTGCAGGCGCGAATATCACCGCCACCTTGCGATGTAACCATCGACGAACTCGCCAGTTACTTTGAAGAATTCGTTCATATTCCAAAGAAAATGTCACACATGGCGGAAATGATGTACATTTAGGAGAGAAGGGCTTTCTCATTGAACGTCAGCCTCGACAACAAGTTCTTTTTTAATTTTAGTCGCTAGCCATTATGAAATTCAACTGGCACTACAAGTATTACTATTTGGTCACTAATTATTATATAATTGATTTATGGTTGCTTCAAAACGTTCGTCGTGTATTTGAGTAAAATTTAAATCTTTTAAATTTTAGATAAAGCTTTCATAGATTAAAATTTGTTTAAATAAGAGTTATAATATATTCAAATATTGAAAATTAAAAAGCTCAAACAAAACCGCAAAAAATCAAAGTTCGATAACATAGTTTCTGGGATTCGGTTTTAAAAACTTCAGTGCTATATTTTCGTAGATTATTATACTTATACTTAAAGTAGAAAGCATTGAAAAAAACTGATAAATGATATAGACTACTATGATTCTCAACGTTTCTTGGATTTTACATAACTATATTTAATTAAACAAATTATTAAAATAGTTTTGAATAATCTTTAGTTCTCATTACTAAATATTATTTAATATAAGATAAAATTAAAAAAGAAAGAAATATAATTGTGGTATGTAAGACATACGAAACCCGTTTTGATGATCAAATGAACAATTTTAAAGACTAAAAACTTTTTGAGGTGCTGTTCAAATGATATAGCAACAGCATAAGGCTACTACTATGTGCACTCATTAGTCTCGTACTGATGAATGGATCTGTTTCACGTTCATAACGTCATATTGGCTTTAAGTTTATTTTTTTGGTATCTAAATTGTACCCAATATAGATTATAATAAAAGTCTAGCAAGCAGGTTTTGGTTTTTATTAACTATTACTTGTGTTCTGAATATTATATCGTACTGTTCGTTTAATTTTTAATATTGTTAGTTAACTCTGATAGTTTTATAAAGACTGTATGCATTACTTCATTTATTAATACGGCGACATTTCAACTTCATTTTGTATTAACTATGATTTTACAGTCATATGCTATATTAGCCGATGAACTACTAAAAATGTAAATATGGATGCAAAAATAAAACGAT
The DNA here is from genome assembly GCA_030522905.1 of Torymus flavipes. NCBI lineage: Eukaryota > Metazoa > Arthropoda > Insecta > Hymenoptera > Torymidae > Torymus > Torymus flavipes. The sequence continues at coordinate 13,904 of JAPYZO010001872.1, forward strand.
CAAATAAAAAAAAAATTGTTTTTGTGTAAACTTACGTATTTCAGGCTCTACGTATTAAAAAAAGATATTTTAGCATTAGAAAAGATTCATATAGATCTTGATTCTTTTAAGAATTCTTATTCGATTTACTTTGTCACCTTATGCAAAATATTTTTTCTTACAGTCATGTATATATCTAATATTCTAAAGAGCAGTAAGAAATAAACTTTATAAATTCAATCATGAAATTAATGCGTATACCATTTATTTCAAACATTCTTCAACTCCTTTTTCAATTCCTCTATGAATATAAAACCCGAATCATATTATATCCCGTGCATCTAAAACATTTTTCATTAAAAGTATACAAAACTAATAATATATATAACACAATACAAAAAGAAATATTCTTTGTGGATGGGATGGTTAGGTTTTCATACAAGTAAAATAGTTTTGTTTCGTACTTATGATACATAATATATTTATCTCCATATGCGTATAATAATTATATTAATATTACAAAATAATAGTTAAATTACTTAATATATAAAAAAACTTTGGTACATAAACAATGACGACAGCATATCAATCTTATTAATTGAACCCTTAACCAACTTGTTTTATTTTGTCTTCTTTGTAAAAAAGAAAAATGAAAGAGAACGACATTTCTCTTTTTTTGTTTCATTTTATTCGATACGGCGGATCTCGATTTATCGCATACTCACATACACGCGCACAGACGCACACACAAAAAGTCACGTAGGTAAGAGTAAGAACTTGCACAGCGGCGCTAAGAGAAAAGGAAACGCAAAGAAAATGTACATGGCGACAAGCCGTGTGTATACTGTGTGTGTATGTTTTGTGTGGACATACTATATCGCAACGCAAAAAAGACGAAGCGCTCGAAAGACGTATAATATAATTCACGCTAGAAAAAAATTTTTTTCTCGGGTTTCGCCTTTTTTCCTCTTTGCCCTTTTCTATTGGACAAAATCTACATGCCGCGCGACGTTGTACTTCGCTTTTTTCTTATTTATTGAGTCTTGGTATCGATCTTAAATTACTTCCGGAAAGCGCTCATTTTAGCTTGCGTAAGATCGGTCGCTTTGTTCCCCCCTCTTTAATTGCCTATGCTTACAAACGGTTTATTTATAAACCGACAATGAAAAACGGTCGATAGTTGCGCAAATAATCCATTATTCAAAACACTTTGTTACAATTTCACAATATCTATACACATTTAAAGTACGAAAAAAAAATTAGAAAACAATAATCTCGAATTTGGTAAAAGAAAAAGTATTACAAAGATGCTAGAGTAAACCGAATCCGTGTCTAAGAAGGTCAGGAAAAGTTGAATGAAACAGTAAACGCGGATGCGTTACGCAGCATAAAACGCGCTCAGGTGTTTCCCGGAGCAATTGAGAGACACGTCGACAGACGCAAGCGCATGAACGCGGCTGACTCATCGTCCGTTCACCTCGCTCCGTAAATTCGTAATATTCATACAATTTGAGGTCTGCCACTAAATATATCACAGATTTGTCACGAAATTTCTCTCTTGACTCCAGGTATTTACCGCGAATTACAGCTGTCGTAATTTTTTCCTTCTTCCTCTTTCAGAACTGATTTTAAGAAAATGTATAAACAAAAAATACGCGTGTAAAAGTAATCCTACATAAAATCCATCTTAAAAAAAAAAAAATATTATCTTAAAATATATGAAAAAAATATTTCAATATAATATATCTTGTGATCAAAGTCGTTCAACTTAATAAAAAAAGCTATACAATAAAAAATATTATACTTTCGGAGTACATAATTATTGCCTACATACTGCAGTTATAATTAAGTACATATCATTTAGATATAAAATGCATAATTGCAGATATTTCGTTTCAAAAGAATAATCATTGATAAATTATTTTATTCTCATGACAGCCTCAAAAAATGTTTTGAAATCGGAAAATTTTTTCTCGTATAAACTAAACTTAAAACCTTTAGATTCCCTTAATTCTATCGGTATATATTACTTTTATATTGTCAAACAATATTTAAGATTCAAGTATACATACGTTCTCTATTCAAGCAATGTCACGTACTTTTAAATTTAGATAAACATAAATCTCTCCTTATAGAAATAAAAACTCTTCAAGAATAATTTTCCGACTTTGCAATAATACAATCATCATTTTTATGACTACCTCATTTACGATTTAACGGAGGGCGACGAGCCGATGAATTTCGCTATATCGGTGCGGATCTTTTATTTTCTCGATGTACCTACTTATGTTGAAGAACATAAACGAGCTGCGAATGCATCGTGAAGCCAAAAATACTACCGCGTCATACATATTTTCATCTATTTTTAGGGTTCGGCGCACGTGAAATTCAACTCGGTAAAAATAGTCACTAGTTTTGAAAACGTATATCGTTTCATTTTTTCCGAAAAAATCTACCACCAGGATGGATTTACGTATATTTCGTTTTCGATTTTTTTTTTTTTTTTTTTTGAGCAACTGGAGAACAAGATACGTTAATATATACATAACTACATGCATTGTCTTACTAGTTTCGTAATAAAACTTAAAAATATGTTAAAAATGAAATTAAAATATAACTATTACTGATACTATAAGCTTAAACTAAAGCTTTACAAAAATAAAAAAGGTGTACACAAAATTAATTACTTATACAGTAAAGAAGTGCACGTTTCAACTCTACATTCCGTAATTTCAAATCGATTAAATATCATGAGGTACAGTTGTTTTTTCGTTTTGTTAGTATACTTGAAAAAAGCCGAGGAGGGAATTGACAAAGTAACTCTGTACAATGATCCTTATTTTTCAAGCGAGTATCTGGAGAGGAAAAAAGCGTTTTCGTCAACATGTATGAACCTCGGAATAAGTTTAGAGTTCATCAACAATCGTTAAACATTTGTCTCGCTGACTCCGATAAAAATATCACTAATAATCCACATAATAAATTCGCTATGTTCATTTGGCTCGAGCAAAAATAGTCATTATCTCTTTTTTTCTTCATTTCTTATTAAATTTGTCATCTTGACCGTAGGTTCATTGATCAACTTTCTCGTTTCGTTCAGGAAAAAGCGGATTATTAAAGTTCACGCCGCCGCTGGGCGAAAGGACTCAATGCAATTATAAGTGTTGTACACCGTAGTGTGCAGTCGACATATATCTTTTTCGTATAAAATAACTGCGACTGATTTGTTAATTTGCACCTAAGTTTCGTGAGCGAACATATGCAATTATATATATAGTCGATATGGCTCTGGGACAGAAATGCGATGAAATATTATTACATATTATTAGTTATTATTACCGGTAAGAAAATCAACATACCCAATTACTTTCAAAGCAGAAACTTACTGTTGTAATATATAAATAAAATTGATTAATAGTTTGTAGCTAGGCCTTTCTGCATACGAAAAGTTGCTGTACAATTTTCTTTAATGAATGTACGAAAAATTGTAATCACGTACAGGTACTTTTAATTGAAAATAGTTTTTTCAATATTTTATTTTTTGACAATTAATTGCAAGGTAAAAAATATTTTTGGCAAACTAACGTTAATTGAATCGCTCAAAAAGTAATTGCGTAAATGCTAATTTAACGGATCAAAGGGCGCCCTTTAATCTAAATTCTTTTCCTAACAAGCACGCTAATCATAGTATACATTATATGCTGTTGTTTATTTTTTTATACGCCAAATATAATGCCAAAGCTTCAGGCAACTCATAAAGAATGAACTAAACTTTCACGCTAACACGGGGTATACAGCACAGAGAGATTCCATCGTAAAAATCGAGATTAAGACAGTTGTTATCAACAGTCATGTTAAGTCACAAATAAATTAGACGAACATTTTCATTATTTGTTTTTCCTAATACAATAGACGAATTTCTTTTTTTCCAAACGTATTGTCGCTATTTCTAATTCTTCCTTCATTTCTTTTCAGACGACCTACAGCGAATAAAGATTCCGATAAAAACGTACAAAATGCCGAAGAATCAGACAAAATCTGATTTTTCACTCTACTACTTGATGGGGATGATGAATACGAATTCCCGTTTTAAAAGCTATAAGTTAAAAGAACAACATCTTAATTTTTGTCGCCACTCTAATCTACAAAAACCGTAGAAAAACAGTCGGAATATCTTAAGAACTACGATATCATATACCCAACACAATATTAGTGCGAAAGACAAAAGTCGTATATCATAGGAGAGCACCGCGAGAGAAAATTCATATTCATCGCCTCGACCAACTTTACACTTGTTTTCCCAGTTACTTTTTTCAATCATTTCAATGTATATTTCGCCTCATCTCGCATATCAAATTCTACAATCTACAATTTTTTCGAGTTTAAAAACCTTCCATCTACGTTTTTTTCTTATTACTTTTGTTTTCTCGTCACGCTTATAAGAGTTATACAAGTGGCAGTCGTTTTTTGTTTTTTTTTCTTTTTGTTGGAAATACAGTATTACTTACGATAACTGAAATGTGTTTTACGTATGGTTAGTTTCATACGGTTCGTTACCTGCGAGTAGGAAGAAAAAGGCTTGGGATCGCGAAGGCAAACAGTGTGTGTTTGAGAAATTGGTAGACTAACGAGAAATGCAAAACCCAATTGGTCCCACGTTAAATAAATGGAGCTAGACAGTGGAGATCTCGATGAATGTATGCATGAACGTTTTTACAAAGTGTTGGTTCGAAATGCTTTTGAATATTAATATTAATATTTGCGTATCGAAAAGTCAGTCAAATTTTCGATTTGGGCCTAATTTTTACTAATCTTGTATCGTCCT
>JAPYZO010001874.1:0-33877 GCA_030522905.1 Torymus flavipes
CTCTCTCCGCAAGCGCAAACGCTACGAGAGCTATACGAGCTCGCTCGACGTACGTGCCGTACATCGCTTGACAATCGCGTGCGCGAAAGAGACGCGTGTAGAGCGAGAGTAGAGGCAGAGGAACGAGCTGCAGTAGCACGACGGCGGTGCACACATGCGGGCCTCTCTACATACGCGCGAGTAGCACACGCACGCGAATGACGGGCATTCGAGCGAATGGCGACCAATCAGGTTGATTGGCCCACCGGTATTTACATTTCTGCGGGAGAACGTATACGCCGACCTGCAGCGCAGCCAGAGAGAATTCGAGGGCGAGCGCGGTAGAGGAGAGAGAGAGAGAGAGAGAGAGAGAGACAAAGAGGAAAGAGAACGACGACGAGATGAGGTACAATGAGGGACTGCACACTGCAGCCACGTTATAAGCGCGTGTGAGCGAGTGAAAGAGACGGATGGATTAATAATTTTCTATATTAGCCGGGGCGCGAGAAGCGAGCGAGCGTGCGAAATTTATGACGACGAGCAAATGAATATGACGGAATTTCGGAGCGGGCTTTTGGAAAATTTGGCTGCGCGAACTGATTCGCTGGGCCGGTGCGATGGAAGTATCGACGTAATGATTGTCTATATACGCGGGGTATATGTGGATAAATCACGCGAGCTTTATGTAGCTCGTAATTAACTTTTATTAATAGCTTTATACGCCGGGATATATATACAAGATAAATGAATTATCGCTCGTCGAAAAGTATATTGTTGTACTTATAATTGCGCGCAAGTATATGTATGAAAGTATATCTCAATTAATTGGAAATTTAATTGAATCGGGCAGATTTAACGTTAAGAAGATTATTCTGGAAATTCTCGGCAACGACAGCGTAATCGCCCGCGCGGCGATACAACTTTTTAAAGATTTAAGACCATCATACCTCCTCTAAGAACTTTAGATTTCCCTTGGGTATTCACGCCGAATAAAAGGATTTTCAAGTTTGCCGAAACGAAAAGCAAACGTTAACCGAGTCCAATTTCTGTAACGTCGTCGTCTACCGAGAGTTCAAGACGATTTGCACAAGGTGGTATTATATATATACAACTTACACTGGAACAACGCAAGTTTAACACTACCTAATGGTATTCAATTATTTGTCTAAGATACGACCATATACTCATTTAACGATAAAGTTGCCGTTGAATATTTCAAAACATTTTTTTTCCTTCCAGCCGTATAGGATGAATCTCAATTTTCTCGATAACATATTATCTGCAGCGCGCAGCAAGACGAATGAATCATCTCTTCATGCTAAAACTAGCTCTCTTCCAGTCGAGCGGACGAGAGAGAAGAAAGAAGCTCGCGCGCCGTGACATCGCGAAAATAGAGGACCTCGAGAGAGAGAGAGAGTAGAGCCTCGAGTCGCGAGCGCGTATGTGTACCTGGGCGAAATCAATTTTCGAGTTTGACGTGACGGCGGCACCGGCGGTGGCCCGCGGCGCTCTCTCTCTCCCTCAATAAGGCGCGACGTCGAATCATAATTTATGGATCGAAGGAGTTCCCGCAGCCGCGACGACTATACTGCAGCTATATATATGTGTGCGTTGTTCCGGGGATTTTAAGTTTAAATGGTTTGTTGGCTTTCGGCTTTGGCGCCCTCTAGCACTGATGGATCGTTCTCGAGCGGCGCGCGTCGGCGCGATACGTCGCAAAATTCGCGGAAGTTGGATAACCAACACTACGATGTCGACGAGAAGGAGAGAGGAATTGTGCCGGTGCCACCGCCGCCGCCGTAGTCGCGCGATATTTGCCGAAGATGATTGGTGTTTGTTCTGTGGGAGTGTTGCGAATTTTTACTGAAGGATGAGACAATGTTGAGTTCTGAGTATGCGGCGTGTGCATAGTCATTGTTGAAAGTCATAGGATTTAGAAGAAAATGATAAAAATCAGTGATTTGTATGTTTAAAATAAAAAGAGAGTTTGGTTTTACAACTCACCGATGAACCCATCGTTTCGTCTGTCTGCAGAGCACAAAAAAAACGTATACCCGATATTCAACAACTCACCTGCAACAGAAAGAACAGAGACAACGATTAATTAAAATCCGAATTAAAAAACAAAGATATATATACAAGCGCATTTTTCATCCACGCTAACAGCGCCAATAAAATCGACCTGTCATTAACAAATTCAGTGTGCGCACGAGTTTGGAGCGAACGAGCGGCCCGAAGCGCACGCACTTAAGGACCTAATCGCCCACTAATAATAATCTCGCATGTGCGCACGCGCGGGCCCCCATGAACAGAGGCCATGCGCGTCCTCACTCGGCCGCGACTATTTGCATACGTAAATTAAGTGAAATGTTCGGCGTGTCGGGCGCCGAATTATTCGACGAAGATAGGCGCAGAGACAAAGACGGCAAAAAGCCGCGGGGGAGAAGGATAGAGAGAGAGAGAGGAGGACGAGGACATACACGCGCGTGCGGGAAACTGCGGCGATGGGTATGAGGGAAGCGGCTTTATTGGTACTTGGTATTTAGAGCGGGATTTTAACCCGCATAATTAAATAATAATGGCGCTAAATCAGTTTGACGATGGCATTCTTGTTATAATGCCGTAACATCGACAGTTTACATATTAATGAATTGAGAATAATGAAGTTCTGGCGAAAATTTGAGAAAGTTATATTTTTGTGATATAACATTTTTTATTATATAAAGAATGATTTGAATGCATTTTAATTATTAATAATTTACTTTCGTTTTCATAAAATATTTTCATTTTGAACGAAACATTTTAATTTTCACACAGCATCATCATAATAATTCTTCCCGACATATGTACAAGACCGCTTTTTTTAATTTTTCCAGGTAGCCTAGAACACCCACAGTAGTCGCATCAACACCAGGGCGTGCGCGCAGCAACAGCAGCCGCGGCGGCTAAAAACGCCCTATAAAAGAAAGGTAAAAAAGCTGGCCCGAAGAAAAGCTAAAAGAGCGCGCGGGGATAAATCAGCCCGGTCTGAGACCACCCAACATCACTCGTCGCTCGGTGAAAGAGAAAAAGGCCAACTGTGTACCACCAGCACGCGTTCGCGCATGTGAGATAGGCGCATCCGTTTAGGCGTGAAACAGCATCGCAAAACCCGTCGAGAGCGAAGGTGGAAGGTATACGCAAGAGCGGAGGAGGAAGGGACGGGGGAGACATTAAGCCCCGGCTGCCGTCGTGATAGCCGCCGCCGCTCCTGTTGACGCTTTAAGGGGGTTAATTGCACTTTTATCTCTCCTCTCCGCTTCTCTCTTTCTCTCTCTCTCTAATCGTGTATAGAGCTGCTGCTGCTGGCCCTTCAGCCCCGCCCCGACGCCAATGATACCAGCAGCAGCTTCTCTCTTTCGGCCCGCGCGTTCGCTCTCTTTCCGCCCCGTCGTTTCCAATCGCTCGTCTCTCCCCGGCGACGGTTACTCCTTCCTCTCTCTCTCTCTCTCTCTTTCGCTCTTGGATGTTGCTCTGCCTTCGCTACCTTTTTCGGACGCGCGCGTATACGTCCTTTTTGGCCGCTTCTTTTTAAACAGGAAGGGGGAGGAGGACCCGGAGAAGAAGTTACGGAGATGAAGAGGGAGAGAGCGAGTCTTTTTGTTTCGACGAACCTTTTTTTACTCGTTTGCTTTGGTTCGGTTGGTAGGGAGAGCTTTTCTAAAGAGATTTTAGGGCTCGAGTTTAAGAAAGTCCTTAATTAGTAACTTATAACGTTGAATAATATTCGATTGATTTATAGATGTATACGTTCGGAGAAGAAACTAATTTACTTTTGAATACAACGTATTCTAGTATAACGATTTATTATGCGAACGATCATGTGGAGTTTTAAAATGCACGATATCATATAATTCAAGCGAAGCGAACGGAAACTTTATTTCAACATGGAAAACAATCTTCATTATTTATCTGATCAATAGTCAATTACACAGGAGCTAACGCAATCCTGAAAGGGAATAAGCTCGCGGGAATTGCGCACGTATTCTCCCCGTTCGATTATCCGTTTTTTCCCGTGCGCTCGCTCGCAAAAAAAAGGCGCGACAGAGAGAGAGAGAGAGAAAGAGAGCGCGCGCCAACCGTGTCGCCGGATAGAGAGACGCGGGCGCAGTGCAGCCTTTCCAATCGTATCTACATTTGACTACTCGTTTCCTACCGCGAAAGCGAGAGACGGTCGCAAAAAAGGCCAGGAATCGAGAGAATAGAATAGCCACCACCACCGCCGCCGCCCCCATCCTCTCGCTAGTCATTTCGCGCAAACGAGTGGACGCGGCAGCAGCGGCTGGAGAAAGAGAGTGGGAGAGAAAAAAAACGAGAGCGAGGGGGGCGAAACGAGATATAGCAGGAAGGGAAAATGGCTCGCGGCTGCGGCGACAGGCCGTCTTCATTAAAGCTGCCCTCGCTAGCCAAGGGGGTATTGAGTTACGAATTCGGCGGCCAGAGAGGGAGGAGAAAAAGAGAGAGTTGCAGCGGCGATAGCGCCAGCAGCTCATAACGAAAAGTTCTACGGTGGCGGTGGCGGCGACTGTCGGGAGGAAAAAGGGTGGAACGGAAAGGGATAGGACGGGGGCGCGGTGACGACGACGACGACGATAGTGTGGCGGGCGACGGGAAGGGTGATTGATCGAACGTTTAAAAGGACTCATTATGCTCCGCGCGAGCGCGGTCAAGGACTGCACTCGAGAGAATTTTAGGAGGAGATTATGCGTGACGGCGCATGATTAGGATGAAGGATCTCGGGGCTATTTTTACGTCCTTTCAACTCCCTCTCGAGGTCGTGTTATACTGTGCGCGTGCACGCATTGACATTTTCGGGGGGGAGGGACCGTTAAATATTTTATATATACCTAATATCGCTTTGATTAATACCTCCTGCGTGTCGCATATAAATACGAGGTTATTAAAGGATTAAAATCCGGCCGAATGGTGATATTGATTTTGCATAAAATTTAAATGTAGCAAAATATAATATAATGCGTTTGATAAAAGCATAAATCTTATTTATACTATACCCTGCGATTCGTATTATATATTATACTATACTCGTGAAAAGTGTTACGAAGAATACAAAGTATATAGGGACTGGATACTAGAAATTTCGATCTCATAAATTGAAACACTGCCGCGTGCACGGCATGGGCCCCCTGCTTTAATTTCAGCAATGTCAAAAGCGCTCCGAACGCTCGCGCGCGCACGAACGAACGAAGGAAAAAGGAAGCTATATAGCCGGGCCGCAGGCACGAGGCGGCGGCAGTAGCAGCAGCAAGAGCGAAAAGCGGCCGGCTAATTAATAACTCGGCGTAACAAGGAGCAGATGGAGCGCTACAGCGAGGGAGCCGAGCGAAACCGAGCTGGTATAGCCGGGGCTGGAGAGAGAAAAAAGGGGATCCAGCGCGTAAATGCAGCCGCAGATATCGGCCTTCTTTCCCATTATCGCGCGCACGTGTGGTCCGGATGATGGTCGCGTGCCGCCTTCGCGCGTTATTAGTGTAGCGAAAAGTCGCAAGTAGGAAGCCAGCGACGAGGGGGATGAGTGCACTGACCGAAAAATGTAATAATTGCGCTCGAGGGTTGCGCGCGAGAGGCTCGAGGATTGGGTGAATTTTGATTCTTTTATTTTTGGTTGAAGCTTGTTGCGGGAATGGTGTTATGTTCAGTGGCTGGGGGGCCGAGGTAACTTGGAGGCGAGTTTTAATAAACTTTGGTAATTACTCTCCTGTTACACATTTCCAAAATGAGGCGGTTAACAACTCATTTGCTATATACATATAAGCTCGACCGACTTTGTATAATTATTATTCAATAGTTATGTAATATACCCGTTGGTTTTATAATTATCAGCTCCTGCAATATTTTTATGACTTTATAATCAAACTTGTCGAAAATAATATATACATCTTTCAAAAAGCTCTTAAAATAGCCCCGAAAAAGGCGCTCTAAAAAATAGAAACAATCCTGAAACCGCTTACACCCGTATACCGCGAAGAAAATAGCACCTTTGCCCCTTCTTCTCTCCCGTAATTGCAGCCGCAGTGCTGCTGCTGCTGCTGCTGCTGCTGCTGCCCGCGCAATGTCGTTCTCTCTCGCTCCCGAAGTCGCTCTACTCGGAAACGTGAAAATAAACGGCCGCCGCGGCGTGTACTTCCGGTGCTGCAGCAGTGCAGCAGTGCAGCATGCATATATATACGCAACTACGACCGCGACGAGCGACGTCGCGCTCCTTTGACTTCTCTGATTGACGCGTCGCGCGCGCTCTTTACGACTCGTGTTTTCACTCGGTTTCTTAATGATACTTTGAAAGTTTTGGCCCGCTCTCTCTCTCGGCCCTTTTCTCTCTCTCTCTCTTTTTGCCGCGTTTGCCGTAAAGGGTGCGCTTTAATGAGGCAGCGTTTAGGGACGCGAGATTTTAATGGAGATAGACGCGGCCGGACGCCGCTGCAAGGCGGGTATTTTCGAATGGAGACGCATTACTCATTCATGTATTCGACGCGTTTTTCAGATTCTTCGACGGTATGTACCTTTAAAGCAAGGATTTTCGGTGATATGCGCCAATTAAGATCGGCGCACGGAGATACCAAGCGCGGAGTTATGCTTGTTCTTACGCCGTAAAATTTGTAATTTAGCCGCGCGGTCTGCATCAGAACGTCGCATGTGGTCGCGGTCGCCCGAGGTGTGCCTTCTTTACATCGATACCTATACATAATACACCGTAAAAGAAAAAGGGTCTGTATATCGGAAAAAGCTCCGATTGTATCTGCGGTATCATCAAACGGCCGTAACATAATTTTTCTTCAGCGTATAGCATTTTCGCCGATAATGAATCATAAATACCCACTGAATATCAGAACGAGCGATTAAGGCGAACGCGTAAATATTAAACTCAGCGGCTCGCACCTTGGTTAAGTGTTTCTCTTAAGGCTTTCGCGAAATTTACTGTAAATGCTCTTGAATGGAAGCTCGAGGAGTTACACGTGGAGCCGCAGCGTGCGTACAGAGTTGCCATGGTAACATAGTCTTACGAGGCGTGCACTTATGAATATGATATGCCACACTTATCAAACTTGAATACAGAACAGGGAAATGAAATCTCGAAGTACATGTATAATTCTTGCGTACGCGCGAGCTACTGCTGCGCGGCTCTGCACTTTATCAAACTCCCGGAATATTCTAGATCCAGGCCCTGCCGCCGTTGAACGCCGTTCCATTGTAGTACTTCTGCGAAATAATTGCCTCGCTGCCTATTCTCCTCGACTCTTCTGGGAACGTTGCAATTCGCCAAGGATCAGCTCTTGGCATCGATGTATATAAAAAAAGCAACAAAAACGCCGCGTCGCAGAGAGACGTATAGCATAGTCGCGGGGGCGATTCGGCAATCAGAAAAGGAACAAGAACCCACCCGACACAGAGAGAAAGGATCTGTCTCTGTGTGCGTGTAAACTCGGGTATAGAGGAACGAATCGTAGGTACTACTATATACGCCGGTTGACCAGGCCAGAAAAGGTCCTTCTCTGTCTCTCTCTACCCGATATCGCGGGCTTCGATCGACTGGCTTAAATTCCCTCTGTCGAAGATACTCTCCTTGCTGCCGACTCCTTTTCTCTCCCCTTATACTTGTACCGCTTCACTCCGCCGCCGTGCACGCAAACTTTTCGCCCAAAGTTTTGATGTCGGCCAGATGAGGATAGAGGGGGCGAAGGAATCGATGATCCACACACGCACACCCGAAGGTATATACGCTTATAAAGGAACTATATATACTGCAGGCAACGCGCGCGGTCGGCTGAGTGGCGATAAGGAACGAGTTTTTCGCGGCGCGCACAGAGTATACGTCGTTTTATTTCGCCCTTTGAGTCCGCGCGCTAAACGCGCGATAGCGCGGCGGCGGCGGGCTACTACACCCTCATCCTCGATCGGCCGGATATTGAATGCTCTATCGCCTCTGTGCGCCGGGGCATCTCTCTCTCTCTCTCTCTCGCTCACTCTCTTTTTTTTCGTGCAGCGGAGACTTTATTGACAATATCGAGAGGGAGCTGAAAGTTGCGCGCTCGCTCGCCGCTTTTTATGAGCACTTTGCTGCGCCGAACGATATGCTTTATATTTATTAAAATATGTATTTGGGTTATTGTATTTTTACGGCCCTGTGCGCGAGCGCGTAACGTACGATTTCTTTTACGCTGTACTTATAAGTGGATGAGCGAGAGTTGGCGGGTGAGATTTTTTTTCTTATTATATGTGTTCAAGTTTATGGTTGCGGTGCTAATTATTAGATTAAAATGATAAAAGAGGAATGATGTGAAGTGTAGCCGGTATGATGTAAACATTTTTATTAGCAACATTGTAAATATGTGCACATATAAGGGTGACATAATAATAAAATTACTACACCTCCAGCTGTGTATTATTATTTATCTGTGTACGTAATTGACGTACTTTCAAAAATATCTCAAAGTGAACAATAAATTTCACTAAATCTTCCCACTCTCACTCGCGTCACCCAGCGAAAAATCGACAATATTTTACCGGATTCCCCACACCTCTCGGCCATATCTCTCTCTCGCTGCACATCAATCCGCCGGTTGTTTGATGAGAACACAGGAGAGAAAAAGGCGAAAGGGCAAGCGCCTCGCTCACGCAACGTACATTGCGTGCCTCGGTAATTACTTTCTCTGCCCTCTCTATCTCTCTCTGCAAGCTTTGCGAGATATAAAGGACGACCGAGAGATAGAAACATAGAGGCTCGTCGTCTGCATGTATACGCAAAACATCGAGGAAACGCAGTACAAAGGCGCGCGCGCAGGCGACGTTCGAGCCCATATTCCTTCGCCGCGGGGTGTCTCTCTCTGCCGCGCACTTTGAAGCGGTGTCAACTCGCCCTTCTTTTTTCCGCCCCATGCGCGTGTGTGTGTGTGTGTCTCCGCCTACGCCTCCAACGTTTTTATCGGCGATTGGAACGAGGAAAAGTCAAAGAGCGGGCCATAGAGGGACGGAGAGAGTCGGGGTGTAAGCATGAAGGGATAAACGCAAAGAGAGGCTAAACGTGCGATGCTGCATATGTATACGAGTGGATGGGAAAGTTCCCGGATGTTTTTATAGGTGTCTGGCTAGTTTTGGGAAGCTTAGGGAAGAGATACGGTGACAAATGCATATTTTAAGTATTTTATTACTTTCCCAAGTATGTTTCTTGTTACTAAGTACACTTCGGTCAGCAATCTTATACATGCTTAACGTTACTTTAAGTGTATATTTACTAAATTGAATAATTTATGTGTAATAACGTGCGACTTTACTTATTTTTCGAATAAAAATAAAAATTTAAGTAAAGATTAATGATGTTTATTTTAAAACTTTCGTTCCATTAATATAATATACAACCGCAAGTTTCGCGAGCGCACAAAACAAATATTTACTCGACATTTTTTTAACATCGAGGTAGGCGCATATACACGTAAGCAAAAAACTTGTTTAAATATAACGTCGAAGCATTATCAATCACTCGAGGACTTTCACATCCCTCGCGCAAGCTGTACACCGTCGCTACTGCTCCAGCTCTCCGAGCGTTTCTAATTTAAAATTTACATCAAGAATCCATTAACAAAAATTAATCAAACCGCGCGCTTTGCCTCCTCGCCTGCGCTCCGCTAAACTCAATAACATTAAAAAAAAAGCTAGTCTCGTCCCCCGCGCTGCCTCCTGCACCCTTAAGAAAAAAAAGCGAAAGACAAATGAAAATGAAAACGCGGAACGCTCGCGAGCATGCGGTGTGGAGGAGAAGATGAGGGAAAAAACGAGAAAAAGAGAGTGCCCGATCAAAGGGGACTCTCGCGGTTCTCGGTGGCGGAAAATAGCGCGCGGCGATGGTGTAGCAGCAGGGAGAGAAAGAGAGCGAACGATTAACCGTGATATGGCAGTTTTCCAAGTTTTACGATGCGTTAGCGTATACCGTTTGATTTATTTTCACGTACGCGCAAAAAGCGCTGCGTCGATCTCTCTCGCTCCTTCCCCGTCGTTGGTTTTCTCTTTGCGCGATCGCGGGGGGTAAAGCGGGAGAGAGAGGATCGACAGATTGCAAAGTTACGTGCTCGCGTACACGTGTGTATGTTATTGAAAACGATTCTTTCAATTTCAAGGGAATGACTGCTGGTGTATGGGGCGAAAAAAATGAGAAGGTATAGGGTAAGTTTCTTTGATTTTGCGGCGGTAGGAAGGTTCTATATATTTGATGTACATGCTTTGCGAGATTGGTTGGGATAAAATTTCGCGCCATGCTTGGTTATTATATAGACGTGAAGCTTTGCATCGAAGATTTCAAAGACGACGTCGCAAAGAAATATTAATTAGCGTTAATACGCAGAATTACTATACACATCGAAATTAAATGTGTCACCGTTTCAGCTCGGGAATCTTTACAAATGCGATGTGTGAAAGCTACACCTTTTTAACCCCATCAGATATTATTGCGAATATTTTACCGTAAAAGCTGGGCGCATTGTTACCCGCAGACTATTCACTTCAAAGTAAAATTGCTCATTCAATATTTTTGCGAATTTCATTCGCCTTGAAACAGCCGCTTACATTATACAAGCCTAACTTGTATTAACAGCCAATTGAGCTAAACGAGAAAAAATCTCCGTGGCCCATTCAGTCCTCCGCAGATAAATTCTCACGCGAACGAGCACTGCGACTTCCTCCCTCTCTCGCACTTATTGAAAAGCGTATTCTTTCAATTTCGCGAAGAGCGAGGAGCTTATAATAATAATAATAATACCCGCGCATGGACGCGTGTGCAAAAGAACGAGTTTCGCGCGTACAGGCAATAGAAACACGTTTAAAGCGTGCGCGAGGCTCCGTTTCTTATTACATCGCGAAATGAGAGAGAAAGAGGCAGCTTTCGCGCCGGCTCCGCGTATATAATTTACACTTCGAGTGCGAGCCGAAAGGCCGAAAGAGGAATGCCCGAGCGAAGGAAAAAGGAAACGAGACGAGCGCGCGGAATATAACCAGCAGATCCTCTTTCTTTCGGCCGAAGAAAGCCGTAAATATCCCGGAGCGGGGAAAGCATGGCCCTGCCCGCGCTGCTGCAGTTTTTAAATCACTCAGCCGTCGAAGGGTCGCCGTCGTCACCCATTGAGCCTCGAACGAGCCGTCGAAAAGTCTCTGGTTCAAGCCAGAGCGATAAATAAAAATAAAACGCCGCGAGATGCACTTGCCGCGGTCGCGCCTCGCGAACTTATCCGCCGGCGACGGCGGTCGAGCGCATTCATATGCATATAGCGAGACTCCGGCTTACGGTGCGGCTTCACCTTCCTCCATTTAAATCAAGTTCCTTTTCTTCGGCGGCTCAACAATGGCGAGCCTCTCTATTCATCATAATATTCATGATCGCTCATTCGTCACACAGCGAAACGCCGCCACCACCGCCGCCCCGACGGTTCTCTCTCTCTCTCTCTCTCTCTCTCTCTCTCTCTCTCTCTCTCTCTCTCTCTCTCTCTCTCTCCTAGGACGCGGGCGACGACGTTGGCGTGCTTAATTCGCGACGTAGATAGGTGCAGCAACTCGCTGCGTAGGCTTCGCGCATAGTATGTGTGTGTATATATAGAGTGAAGAGACGCCAGCGGAATACTGATTGACGTGGGAGTGAGGATAGTTCGCTCGCTCGTGCGCCGGGCGCAATGACATTTTCCTGATTATCCTTATTCCGCGAATTTGCGCGCGGCGCGTGTGAAGTTGGGATTTCGTTATTATTAGACGGCCGAGAGAGGGGGAATATAGCGGCGGCAGCAGGCGCACCACGAGCTGCTTTTTAAGTGGGTTTTGTTGCAGGTGAGAGAGAGAGAGAGAGAGAGAGAGAGAGAGAGGAAGAAGTTTCATTTAGGCGGGCGCGCGTGAGGGAAGACATGAAATTGCGAGTGCCGAATGTTCGTCAAACATTGACTGATAAATGGCGGGGCGTAAATCAAGAAACCGGTGTGCGGTACAGCTGTCGTCGTCGAGAGCGAGCAAAATTAAATTAACAAAGTGGTTTTTCGACTGCGAGAGAGAGAAGGAGTTGGAATAAGTGTGAATTGATTAAATAAAGGATGTTTGTTATGGCGATGATGCGTTTATAAATAAGGATTCGATTGTTCTATTGTATTTATATATCAATGACACGATAGATGCATACGTAAAAGTTCGCGATAGAATATTTAAATGCGATGATGATGTAAGAAAATAAAATCTTGGCTGACTATATCTTAAATATTTAAAGGAACTATAGAATGGCATGCGAGCCGCAGTCTATTTGCTCGTTAATTATTTACAAGTGCCTCGTGCAGAGCAAAAATGCGAGATAACAGTGATGACTCGAGAGACGACTATGCGCGCGTCGTTTACCGCGAGTCAAGTATACTCAAACACTCAACACGTGCGCGCGTCCGCGACCGAGTCCCCATGCCATCAGTTTCCTGTCACGAAAATGCCCACAGCGCACGCATGTATAGTCTATACTCCTCTAGCTCGAGGCGTACACACACTCTCTGTCTATACCTACGAAACAAAATAATCCTTATCTCATCGGTCGAAAGTTCAGTCGAACGCGCGACGCTGTCGAGAGCAAACAGGTCGCACTGCGAAACTTCTGCGAGGAAAGAGTAAGAGAGAGAGAGAGAGAGAGAGAGAGAGAGAGAGAGAGAGAGAGAGAGAGAGAGAGAGAGAGAGAGAGAGAGAGAGAGAGAGAGAGAGAGAGAAGAGAGACAGAGAGAGAGAGAGACAGAGAGAGAGAAACAAATATAGAGAGGCGCGGCGTAGGCCAGAAAATAATGTCTTGGAGCGCGAGTCGGGCGCTTTTTTACGATGCTTATCAAATGCAAATCCTATTTTATTGCGATTGGAATTCTTATTAGGCGCCCCTCTTTCCACTTTTTTTAGCGGAGGAGACAGAGAGGCGTAAGAGGATTTGCGAAAAGTGCCTGCTGCAGTGCCGCGTGTGCGTAAAACTCGTGGGTTAAGAGTGTGTATATGCGTACGAGCTTAAAGGTGCACAAAATTATAATGCAGGAAGATTTTGCATTCCTTCGAATGCCGGTATGTTTGTGCGGAGGGATTATAATTGATTTGTTGGATGAGCAAAGCCGTTTGTATACGGGGGTGAACTTAATTTTAATAAATCGTAATGAAGATTGGCTTAAACTCGCGTAATATCAAATCGGCTTATTGTTCGTTTATTAAATGCGCGCGCGAGCATTTAATTGAAAGTACGAAAATGAAATTCGTTGATTTTGTATAATGCTAATTAATACCGAGATGTTACATGTTTATATAGAAAAACATCAATCAATTTTGATACTCTAACCGATCAAAATTAACAACAGCGCAATATTATTGTTATTTGCGCTCAAATCTGCAGTATACATAATTTAAGTTCTTTTTATGCGCGCAGCATAAACTCACTGCCTTAATATGCATTTTCCAAAACATATTCCAGAAATGCTCAATTTCAAAGCAAGATTACACATCTAATCTCAAAGACAATATAAGTACAGCGACAAACTTTCCAGACACACAAGTATCGTCTTATAAGAGAACACGTCGCTACATCCTCGCTCTCGCGCGCGCGCCTACGTACACTTTGCTCTTCCTCTCTCTCTCGCTCTCTCGTTCGCTATTCCGATGTATCTCTCTCTCCCTCTCTCCATTGTTCACTTGATCTCATCATACCTGGCCGCCCTTATACACAGGCGCGTCGTAAAGCGGCGCTGCTCCGCTCGTGTACGCCGGCAGCTCGTTCGGATTCCGGTGTGTGTCAACCGAAAATCCCGCGCTCCTGTAGCTACTCTCTACCTGTATCTATAGCGTCGTCCCCGTCGCCGTCGTTATTATTGCCGGGGCTCGCAATCAAGCAGCTAACTCGATTAGACGCGTCAACCAATCAGGGCCGAGGGAGAGAGCCGCCGCCACCAGCAAGCCAAGCCTCAACTTATGAAGTCTGGAAAGTCGAGGCGGAGAGAGAGAGAGAGAGAGGGGCTACTTTCGCGCGCGGCCGAGCCACTGCACACTGCCACTTTGTTAATTTGTCGCGCACTTCAGCGGCCCGCTTTTCCGAAACGTAATTTGCTTAATTTTCGCGGTGAGACGCGCGCACTACCAGCCACTTGTTCTCTTTTTTTCTTCTTTCTTCGCGCGATGCTCAGTTCTTTTTGTCAGGAGTGCTTGGCATTTGTCCGACGGATTTTATCTAATGAACTGTTTGATAACTTTAAGGATTGTTAGAAAGTGGTGATTGTAGGTGAAATTCGTAAGCTCGATAGAAATGTGTTAATCCGATATTTACTGATAATGATTCGGCGGATAAGATAGTTGGAATTCAATTTTACTAAGGATTTGGTGAGAAAGGAATTTTAGTATAATATTCCATTATCGCTCGTAATTGCACGTGTATTAACAGGAAGTGGAGAAAGCTCATAATAAAATCAAACGTTAATCCTCTGTAGCTTGACAACCACATAATCGTATACGATCCTTATGCTAATTACCGTAATCCCCTCAAGAGAACCCTAAGGACAATCAGGCATCGCTAATAACAGAAAATCGAAGCCTGCAACGCCATTAACCAGTCTTAAGATAAGATCCAGTCGATCCCCGATCGCCTCGTGCTCATATACATACATACGTGCGCGCGGGACAATACGAGCAACAAGCGCACGCGCACGTCGAGGACAAACAAACAAAGGGCGAAAAGGAAGAAAACATGAACGACGAGAGAAGCTGCGTGCGTGGAGAAATGAGCGGTAAAAGCCGCTCCGTTGCTGTATGTGTGTGTGTCACGAGCGTGAAACGAAGGGAGGAACAACGAGTTTCTCGCGTAAAAGCGCGTGTCGCCGTTGCCGCTCCTGCGCGGGGTATATCAAACCGCCCGCGTGCCCGGAATTCTTGGCGTAATTGCGCCGCGCGCGAGTGCTGGACGATTGCATTTTTCTATCCCCCTCCAGCATGTGTATGTGTATACGCTGGCGGCAAAAAACACCAAGGTCTTTTCATTTTTTTGTCGCCTCTCCGCGCGAGCTTTTCCTTTTTTAAGCATGCTCCGAGGAGGGAGAGAGAAGCAGCCGCCTGTTTTTACCCGCGTCCTTAAATTTATGTTTATCAAAGCGCGGTCTGGTGAAAATGATAAATCTGGCTCGTGCGTGGAGATGCGGAGGAATGACAATGGGAGCATGCGTTTCTGG
This sequence comes from Torymus flavipes, assembly GCA_030522905.1. Classification (NCBI taxonomy): domain Eukaryota; kingdom Metazoa; phylum Arthropoda; class Insecta; order Hymenoptera; family Torymidae; genus Torymus; species Torymus flavipes. The sequence continues at coordinate 15,222 of JAPYZO010001874.1, forward strand.
TTTTTGTAGGAAATTGATTTAGTGGTGATTAAAGTAATTGAAATTTTTTATGTTGCTGATATATATTCTTTAGGATCTAGAATAGTGTTTTTATTGTTGATATAGTGTCACATATTTCAACTTTTTAAGAATAGTGGTATACTTATATATCACGATAGTTTTATGTTGCGACAAATGTTAATAATGCAAGTTTGTTTCATTAAACGTGTCAGAAGGTAACAATCCTATTATTTCTTCAGAATACACTGGCGCGAATATCAACGTCTCTCGAAAAGGAAAACAAAAAGCGAGTAAGAACAAACAAAAAAATTAAAAAGCCGAGAAGAGGAGCAGGCGCGCGCGCGCGCGAATCGTCTATAGTTTCTTCTCTTCCGGGGGTCCAGCTGTATATACACAAAGTGAGTAGAGCGGGGCCGAGCTGCGCGGCCGTGGCGGCGCACTTTAAAAGAAAAGTACTGAAACGAAGTGGCGCGCGCGACTATAATTGCGAGTTGAAAAGTCTCGGGAGGGAATTATCGTAAAGCGAAATAAGAATCTGATTTCCCTCGCTCTCCCTCTCTCTCTCTTTCTCTCCATTCTCTCCTTTCTGCCGCATCACCCCACACCCCCTTCTTATACTTTTCTCTCTATCTTTCTCCGGGGGTAGCGAGAGTAAGAGAGAGAGAGAGAGTAAGGCGCCCAGCTTCCGGTTTCCAATTACGGATGCGCAACTCGCCGTCTCGCCGATGTTTGGAGGCGCGGCGCCGCGAGCTTGAAAATTCACCGGGAATCGGATATAGACAGTGTAGAGAGACGCGCGCTCCGGAGAAAGTATATTAAAAATAACAACCTTTTCCGATAGATTATACAGATTTAGGCACTAGCTTGCAGCGTTTCGGCGTTTTTAAAGGCGCACGAGTGCGCACGAGAGGTTGAATAAATATACGCGACTTCTTCTAAAAGCTTCGCTCATTTGGCTGATTGAGTTACTTTGTCACTCTTTGAACACTCTGTGCCTCGTCAAATTGAGTTATTAATTTATCAAAGTGTTTGCTTAATATTGGTCGACTTGCGTCTATTTTGCTAATAATGTTTTCAATTTGCATAATGAAGTACTTTGAAAAAGAAGAATATCATTTCGAATTTGCCGCAATTGAACGAACTAATGTGTACTCAGTAGATGAGAAATTCTCATAATATACTTATAGTTTGGTAGTCCACCTCAAAGGCATATGGGCGTATATCAAAACCTCGTAAAAAAGTTTTTACAGTTTTATGTATCTTTTGTGAACTCCACGCAGACCTACTATTACTGAATACATATTCACGCGGACAATTCACAAAAAAAGAAGACAAAACTCGCACGCATCGATCACCCCGACAAATCATCATTACCAATAATATATATCAAACCCAAACACAGGAAAATATCGTGTATCCCTCGTTCTCTTTATCTTTAGCGCCGCGCACGCGCACACAATCGTAAACCATCCAACGCTCGCACACACATATACACACCCCCGTAACATTATTTATCATCTGTCGATGCGAAAATTAGGGTCGAGTGCAGCGCGCGCCCGAAAAGTATTGGATTTCCGTAAAACATAAGTTTTCTCCGCGCGAGCTCTCTCATTCGCCCCCGCCAGAAAGCCCATATCTCCGAGCGCAAACACTTGAACGCGCGCGCAAGTTCGGTGTGCGGGGGAGAAGAGAGAAGTTATCGGGTATATAGGAGGGAGTGAGTGAGTGAGTGAGTGAGACTGAAAGCGCGGTAATTGCCGGGACGAGATCGACACCTTCGCGCGCGTGGCGGCCCCGAGTCGTCAAACAATGAATTGCCGCTGACGTCCGTCGAACTCGATGGCGGACGTTTGTCTAGTAACGCGAGACCCTCGGTGCCCCGTTTCTGCCCCGTGCGATGCTCTCTCTGCGTGTTTGTGCGATGCATTTGGTCGTGCGTGATACGCACCGTTGCGAGTTTCTCCATTTATGTGGAATTTTTCTTTCTTGGTGGTTTTTTCGGTATTATACATTTCTTTTATCAAGTTATACTTGCGGCGAATAAATATATAGGACTTTAGTCGAATGTGTAACGTAAACACACAAAGTATATCTTAAAACCTTATTTTAAAAAGTTAAATATTCTTTATAATACTACTAAATGTTTTTCAAAAAGATTGTAAGCATTTGTTATTATTATCCCTTGAGAAAACATACTTACGCCGCTGGAACAATTTAAACATTCCTGGGCACTTGCACAACTCACCCGATAATCTGAAGAACTTTACGAGCCGAGAGTAACGTCGAAAATTATTTATAAAGGAATACACGAAACATGTGTGTGTATGTGTGTATATGTGTATGTATGCTGCTGCCGTAAGCGTGGACGGATGCAATAAATATTTGGGAAAAAAGCTCCGCGCCAAGTGCCTTCGAAGAAAGCAGCCCGCGTGCGCGCGCACGTAAAAAAAACAGAGCCCGCTGCTGTAGCCCAGTCTCTCTTCCTTCAAAGGTTCAAGTATAGGTTCGATGAGAGTACGGGAATCTTTCATTCAGCAAGACGCAGGAGGCGCCTTTCAAAGCTGGCCGGCTTAAAAGAGAGAAAGAGAGAAAAAAGGGAGAGGAGGAGAGTGTCCTTCGTTATTTTCCTCACTCGGGAGGAAATGTGGATAATCCGATCCCCTTTCCTTTCCCCCCGGCCGAGATTCCGTCGCAGCGACGACGACAACGACGCCGGATGGAAACGCATTACGCTAGAGAGGAAGGGAGAGGGCGAGCGGAAGAAAGAGTTTCGCGAGAAGAAGAAGGGAGAATAGAGTCGGAATTAAGAGGAGAGAAGCAAATAGTTAGGTGCAGGAGAAAAAGGAATTAAAATAGACAGCCCAGGGTTGAGAAAGGGGTGAGGGGGATAGAGAGGCGACGGAGAGAGTGCGGGAGCGAGGCTGCGTGATAAAATCGATAAGAGCCGAGGCTATTAAAAGAACTTTCGCAATATTGCATATCGTTTAATTAAACTTTTAGTTATTTCGATGAAATTTTTGCCTTTTCTGGTATAATATCGAGACACATTTTTCAGTCGGTTTAATACACAACTTTTAACGATAAGGGAAACGTTTTTAGTGATATGCAGCCAAAATTAATAGTTCATCGGCAGGGTAGTTATAAAACATTTTTATTTTACGAGAGATATTTCCATAGCTTCGGAAGCCCGCTGAAATTTTCCGCGATCACTTATTGTTGGTGAAATAGAAGAGGGATAAAATATCGAGTAAATTAGGGGATAAAAATGGGGAAGCAATTGTAAAATCGATAGCAAAAGGAGGAGTATGTAAAGTACGAAATAGATGAGGCAGAATAAAACGAAGGTAAGGGGCGGACGGAGGAGTGAGAGAAAGAGAAAGGGAGAATGAAATAGAGTGTGTAAAAGTGGAAGGGTAAAAAATGAGGAAGAGAATGGAAATGAGAACGGGGAGAGATGGCAAAATGACCGAGAGAAAGAAAGAGAAAGACGGATAAAGCACGTGCGAGTGAGTGTGACCGTGAGAGGAGGGAGGTGGGCGGCGAGAGGAAGGGAGAGTGAGCAAAGGCGGAAAAGAAGAGATAAAAAGGTAGATTCGCAGAGCGCGAATTCTCAGGTTAAGAGGCGAAGTTAATCCGCGATCGACTCGACGAGGATTTACCGACACTCTATTACCTCTTTTTTACAAAGTCTCTTTCTCTCTCTCTACGCTCATTTTATCCGCCTCTCCTTTTATCCGGTCGATCTGTCGTTTGTAGCAGCGGGTCAAAGTGCTACGTGACCCTTTTTTTCTCTCTCACCCGCGCCCCGTCCCGCAGCCTGAATTCGCGCTTATCCCTGCAGGCTGAGAGGTACTGAGGAGCAATCCAAGCGCAATTCCCGTCAAAACAATCGGGATAAATAAGATTTTGCAGTCGAAATTAATGGACACGATGCAGCGCCGGTACAGCTCGTCGGGGGATTTCAGCTGAAGCGCATATTTGAAAGCGGAAACTGATTGTTCGTATACTTACGACGTATAATTGAACATTCGAGTCGATTTGTCGAGAAACGTTTTTGAGCGAGGCTTACCTGAAACAAAAGAAAGGAACGTCCGTTGATTATATAAGGAAATTGTAAAACTATTATTTATAAATTCAATTGAACGGTATAACATATATTATAAAGTCCTATTAGAAGTTTGTTTTTCTCAAATTCATTTTCATTTAAATTCAATTTAAACGATTTAATTACGTCCTATAAGAGTATGAAATGCTATAATACCATAAAAAATGACGAAGGCGCGTAGCGTGGAAATTAGGTAAAGCAGGAGCTAGCAAAGCGAAATGATACGGCATATAATGGGAAAAAGTCGCGGGGTGAAAAGGGAAAAAATTGAAACAATCGACGGACATTGTTTTGCTCTCGATGCACATTGCACTTGTACGAGCGCAATCTCATTCGCGCTTACGCGCATGAACGAGCAAAAGTGAGAAAAGAGAAGATAAAAAGATAGGATAATGAAAAAAGTATGGGGGCGTGCGTTCGCTCGCGAGCTCGCGTATATTTGCCAGGCGCAGAAGAGCGAGAATTGCGCTGAAACAAAGAATGCGCATTATAAAGGCGGGACGATTAAAAAAATTCAATTTCTGAATGTCTGGATTGAATTGTGTGCAGTGAATGCGAATTTAATAATTGGAAATTATTTTGAACCGGGAATTCGAATGTGAGTATAATTTTTGCACAAATATAAAACGCAAATAAACTGTCGGTTGCATAATAATTCACAGTTATAGTTATACACGACTGTACACGAAAGACACGCCGTTCGGTTATTTCGGCAAAAAATATAAAACTCAATCTAAATGAATTTCTCGGGGGTAAACAACCTACACTTCCTCTGCGGCAAAAAAGCCGCAAAAAAAGTTTATTTGGATAACACCGTTTCTCGCGAAACTCTCAGGCCGACCTAAACCACAGGAAAAAGAGAGACAATAAAACGGACGAAGGCGTGTGGCGAGGAAATAAAAGTGAAAACTGAAAAATGGAGCAGCCACCGGCCTAAAAATCCTCTCGAACTCTCACACTATATACCCCGGCGCCAGAAAGAACGAAATTAAAAAATAAAAGTAGCGCGCGCGCGAGAAGAGCATAGACACACGGCCTGCGGGGGCCGCGAAATGAAAAGAGAACGAAGCGAGAGAAGCTCCTCGAGCGCAATCTCACCGACGGCGGCGGCCTCTCATCCGGTTTCCGGCAATGCGCGGCCGGCATCTGCCTTGCGGAATTAAAAGGCCAGGCGCGAGCGCGCGCGCAGAATTATTTTGAGCATAGGCACACTGCTGAGCTCGCTCGTTCCCCTTTTCTTTTTGCTCGCGAATGTTTGAACGGCCACTCGAGATTGCGAGCGCGCGAGAAAGAGAGCGGGAGAGATTTCATTTCGAGCGAGCGAGACGTAAGAGCTGGCTGGGAGATGTACATTGATTAAGGGTACTGAAAATCTCGACCTAGATGCGTGTGTATTACGCGGGCAGAGGGCCGTGAAATTCGCGGAGGAGTTGCAGTCAGAGCGCGAAATTTTTAATTTTTGCTACAGAACGCGCAGGCGTGTGCTGTTTAACTTTTGATTAAGAAATTTTTTAGGTACCTACTACAAGGCGCGCTGTTAGAACGCAGAGTTTGTGTACTTTCCTTTGCAGCTTTTGTTTTTTCTTCAAGTGTATTTTATTTTTATCGGCTCTGGATTTTAAATTCACGTCTATAAAAAAGAATATGCTATAAAGCCCAACTGTAAAATGGAAAGTCAGAACCTTTTGTTTCGACACTCTGCAATCTTAAATCACCGATAATAGCCGCAAGAAATGGAGGATAAACTTTGCAATCGCGGCGGGGCCGTTCGACGGGATGCCGGGGCGCGGGGAAAAATATAAAGTTGTGCGGGCGCGACGTAACATTTCTATATAAACAGCGCGCAAACAGGCGGCGAATTACGCAATAAAACAATGGGCTCGCGCGGGGGATATTTTATAGGAAAAGGAGTCTGGCACGTCGTATTTCAGCCGCGCGAATTTAAGCGCACTTTTCCGAATTCAATTTGCGGGCATAAAAGTCTGCGCGCGCGCGAGGCATCGCCGTTGGCAGCCGCAAGATCTAACCTCTCCACTCACGCGCAACCGCGGCCGAGATAAATGAAAAGCTTTACGTGTCAGTTTTTATTGTTTCGCCCTTTACGACGCGCTCGCGAGCGCTGAAGGAAATTTCTCCCGATATCCATCGTGTGTGTGTGTGTGTGCCACTCTTTCCTCTCTCTCTCTCTCCGAGCGTGAATTTTGATTTTTCCATTTCCCAGTCGTCTTTTCATTCTCGTTCTCTTCTTTTACGACTGCAGCAGGTTGGCCGCTGCCACGCTCCATCGGCTTTTGCACTCGACTGGCTCACCGGACGGCGGAGGCAGCGTGCGTGAGGGAGTTTAGGAAAGGGCCACCTGGTGCAGCGCCGCCGCCACCAGAGTCACGCGCCGTTTGAGGATGCATCGACCGTGCAGTTTTGGGAGAGAGAGAGCAAGCGACGTCCGGACTGGATTGCGCACCAGAGAGGTAGAGAGATTATTGAGAGGTCCGATAATACCCGGTACGAATATATGTAGGCGATGTAATTTAAATGCGGCAGGTATTTGCGATAATTTTGAATAATTCTAGTTTAATGGGAGCTGGCGAGGCGAAATGTTAGTTTAATGACCTCTTGATTTATGTAGGGTGGTTTGAGTGCACTTTAAACGATTTAACGAGTAAAATACTAATAATCATCTGCTGTTGGAGCTTGTATCAATATTAGGAGAAATAATAGTAAATTTATAATATTGTTAAAATAATTTAATCACTTGATAACAAAAGTAATATTTCATTGTAATAAATTCTATCTCATTATGATGTTCAAAGAGTTTACACTCAATTTTTCTTAAATAGTCTAAAAAACGAATTATGTGTCAGCTATGCCATCACAATTCACGATTGTCAAACAATCCGGTCAATTCATCCGTTACACTTCTCCCAAGACAGAAAGACATCTCAATGCTAGCTTCTAGAAGAGCCCGGGTATTACACGCGCCACCAGCGTAAAAGTAACTCTCTCTCCTCTTTCCCTTTCTCTCTTATACGCGCGGAGGCGTCGAGGCGAGCTTTCAGAGCTCACGCGAGAAAAGAGACGTTTTTCGACGGCAGGAGAAGAAGAAAAATGCAGCCGCGAGTCGAAGAGGGAGAGAGAAAGGCGGGAGCAATTTAAAGGAGTCGAAAATTGGATTTCATCCGCTGCGCACTGTTCCATGCGCGTTGCGTTCTCTCGCTCTCTCAATAATGCGTTGCTACGGCAAGAGGCAACCCGCTCCCTACGTCTCTCCCCTTTGTGAAACGCGCGCGCGGGAGGTCGCTTAGCCGATTGCTCGCTCGACGCTGAAAGAGGAGTCAAGGGCAACGAAACCGTTTGACTGCTGCCCTCTCGTTGTATTCCGTCTCCCGCTTGTTTATGGATATATATATTTTTTTTAAATATATGAGTTAGAGCAAGATAAATAAAAAAAATTGTTTATAATTCATTAGGTATAAAATGTGAAAACAAAAATTGAAAACAATATTTTTTTTGTGTTATAATATTCACGAGTAATTGTGACTTGAGATGTCTAAAAACATAATCGTGCATGCGTACGAGAACACGTCATTCCTCTTAATTATTTCATCAAACCCACAAAACCAGACCCGCGTCGAAAAAAAAAGTACAGCGGAGAAAACACGAGAGAGATAAATTTAATCAAGACAAGCGCGCTGCTCCGATCCGCCCTACGCGCGGCAAGCAATCACAATACTGCTTTTCAATTCCTCAAAATTCATCAAGTCTCGAGGGTAGGATAGTATTTATATATATATCTATATACAACGAGAGTCCCGAAGTCTACGACGACGAGGACGCGACATTACACTGATTACACAGTCGACTTGGGCTATAAGAGCCTCGCCAATGGAGCGCCAACGATGCGTCGCTAATCCGACAAAGCGTAGGGCCTCTCGTTATCTTGATCTTCGGGGATGCTGCTGCTGCTGCCGGTGCGCCGCGGTGGCTCGGAAACAGACGAGCGTGTAAACGCGAAGGACATCCGGCGCAAGCGCGCCGCAGCCAAATTTACTAACTCACTTTGCTAACTTGTCGCTTCTCTCTCCACTCTCCACTCGCGCTTTCCATGCTTCGCTCGTTTCGCTATCTGTGTGTACATGCGCAAACGTTTTGATGTCGCTGCTGCTGCTGCTGCTGCAGCGAGGAGAGCCTGTCCGATTCGTTGTCCTGCAGCGTTCGCTGCAGACCCACTTTATATATATACTCGGCGCTTATTGTTTTTGGGTGTGTAGGTATATATAGGGTTGTCGAAAGTTTTGACGACGTGATTATAAAATCTACTGGAGTGTTGTTTTGGAACGTTGATTTTTTATTTAATTGTCTTGAATTATTTGATTAAACTATATATGTAATTGATTTAATTACGCAAAGGGAGCGCTTTTCTAAAATTAATGGTATTTATTAAACACCAATATTTTCGATAAATATACCTGTTAAATCGTTTGCCAGACTTATTTGCAGTGTCAATAATTTAATTTAACTCGTAAACGAAAAAAAACTCGTGCTCCAATTGGAATGCCGACGAGCAATAACAACGACCAATAACAACTTCATCAGACATCGCACGCGAGGTGAACGCACTTGCCGCGCGAATTCCCGATACATATACTACACACAACGCTGAACGACTCTCCCAATCAATTAGCTCGTCAATCGATATTTTTACGACTGCGCGCACGCTTCTTATAACCCTCTCTCTCTTTCAAGCTGCTGCTACTGCAGCCCAGCAGCGCACGTACAATTCCGCCGATTGTTTTTACGCCGACGGCCAGACAAAAAAGAGGCTGCTGCAAAGAGAGCAAAAGATAAGGCGGGAGCGAGAGTGAGAGAGAGGGAAGAAGTCAAGTGCCAAAACGTCCGATCGGGGATGTTTCCTTTGTGAGCGGAGAGTCGCGCAGACAACGCGGCGCGCGCCACAAAGACGTAGTGTATAGGTACAGCCAAAGGGCGGGCAGAGCGAGAGAGAAGCGAAAGAGTGAGAGAGAAAGCGCCGGGCGGAGCGCGAGCGCGCCACTGAAATTTAAATATAGAACGTCGCCAAACTTTTATGATTAAGGGATTAATTAAGCAGCGGCGTGGCCGAGCGCGGCCCTCCCTTTTACGCGGATTTCCCGGACTTTCGCGCCTTTGTTTTTCTTGCGCTCGCGCGCGAGAGAGGTATAGGGAGGTAGCTTCGACAGAGCGCAGCTGCGAATCAGCTGCTGGCTTTATTTGAAAATTGATATTACTCCGGGATAACTTTGCGCGCAATGCATTTCGAATTATTTTTTCTCCGATATTTATACAATGTCATTGTATCAAAGACATATTTTCAGCGTTATTAATTTAGCTCGAAACGTGTATATATACCAGCAAGAAGTCACATATGCGTATATCGCGATATATCATTGATGAATTTTCAATAATTAGAAGCTAAATGAAAGGCAGCGTGCGGAGACATATAATTAAATTATTGGGCCGACAGCAAAATATCAGAACGAATTGCAACAATATTAATAACACGGAATGATGGAAAATGCCGAGTGCATGCCTTTGTACGCCTCATCAACAATATTCATTATTACTCCATACATTAGCGCAAATTATATTGAAATCACGATTCTCGTCCGCACAATATATAACCAATCTCTCGGTTTGTTTTTTGCTCGGTAAATTGCGGGACAGTGGAGAGAGAGGCGAGAGACAGTCCCGCGCGCGCGTATTTCGGATTACGCAGATGCCTGGGGGAAATCTCGCGATTTCCAAGCGACGATACTCCACGCCCCTCTCGTGGTAATTCGAGATTCGGCGCGAGTGTGCGAGACTTAGCCGGCGAGGCGCTAAGAGGAAATAAGGGCGATAAAGAGGCGAGTGCAAGCGACACTCGTGCCTCTGTAATACTATGGGAACTTTGAGTCGGGTTTTGTGTGCTGGCTTTCAAAGGACGTTTTTAACTTCGAGGTTCGCGTAAATTTTCAAAATTAAGAGTAAGGGAAAATCCTTATTAAATATAAGATAGTAAAATTATTTGCGAAGAAAAAGGTAAGCAAATTATTCGGTTGTTTTAATTACTAATACGTATTTTATACCCTCGCAGAACACATTTAAAAAGTTATTGATTTTCAAATAAAGTTTTAACATTGTTCGAGTCACTTCCTATTGAAACGCGCGAACAAAGCTCTCTCTCTCTCTCTCTTCGCGAATTCATACCGCAATAATTAATTTTCCGCTGTCGGCGCCGTCGCGCGTATTTCACCGTGCGCACAATCGAAGAATCAACTGTTATCGCAATACAAGAACGATAACCTCATTCAAAACGCAAACTTCGCGGGCTTTTCTCTTTCTCTCTCGTCGAGACGGCGTGCAGCTTCTTCCACAAGAGAGAAAGACAGCCGGGGCTCTTCTCCCTAACGTGTATTTTCGTTATATTTACGCTTCGCTTTTATGCGAATCCGCGCAAACTTTGCATTTAAAGTTACGCCCCTCTGCCTCCACGGAAAGGGGCGAAATACTTCGACCAAGAGAGAGAGAATCCCCAAGTCGCGAAGGAGCTGGAATTCGCTGAGCTGTGTGCAGCAGCGGCAGCCGAAGTTTCGTCGTCAAACCTTCTCCGTCTTTTTCTCATTAAAGTATCGTTCGCTGTAGCACCGCCGCGGTGGTCGTCGCGCCCGGCTCTCTCGTCTTTTCTTTTTGGGAAAGTGTGTATCTTTGCTTTCTAGCTCATTTTCTCCTCGAGAGTATCGATCCCATTTCGTCGTCTCACTCGCTTCCTTTTTCATTTTTACGTAATTCGGGCTGCATTCGGGATTAAAAGTTGGCCTGCGCCCCCGAGAGTAGAAAACTTTCGACGATTTTCCAGTGCTTATATTTCAATTGGGTTACTTGATTGTATATGAATTCGGTCTGTGAAAATTCACTTGAATTAATTAAAAGCAATATTTTTAAAGACTTTATACACGCGACTCTCGCGCCTCGATTAATATATGTAGTTTTAATTGGGTGGAAAAGTGCTGCAGTCGCTCTACTACTATTTTTTAGCTCGCACAGATAATTACGTTTGCTTGTAATATCACATTTTACACTCTAAGTGCTGCACCTGCTGCAAATATCAATTACCTTTATACTAAAACGAATTTGTGATACTAAAACCTGAACTGAAAATAAATTTCGCGGCGCGCTTTAAAATTCCCACCGCGAGTAAGGAACTCGTGATACAATATTCCACACTTATCCAATGCGTGATTCAATGAGCGAATTTTTGCATGCTCCGATAAAGCTACTTTAGGTCAATCAGACCGCAACGTTTATCTCTTTAATTGAACAAAATATTTAAATTTAAATATTATCTCGTCGGTGACGGCGAACACCTATAGATATACCCTCGTCCCTCTCGCTCTGGCATAGCATACCGCGCTTGGAGACGAAGACGAAAGCACGGGATAAAAAAGTGACGGAGTGAAAAATACGCGCAAAAAGAAGCAACAGCAGCAGCAGCGAAGAGCGAGCGAGAGAGAGAGAGAAAGAAACAAGAGCGCGCGCGAGAGATAGAGGGAGGCACTAATTAGATTCCAAAAGTGAACGACAGATTTATCAGCGCGATGTGACAGCGGCTGCGGCTGTGGCGGTTTAAAAGAAAAAAAAAGCGGCGAGCGCGTTCCGTTCGGTTAGCTGCGCACGCGCGCGCGAGCGCTCGTGATAATTTCTCCGGGAGGTTCGTTTATCATTCGAACGCGAGAGAGGAGAGCTAGAGAGAGTGAGTGCGCTCGAACGTTATAACCGAGGGCGAAATATAGACTATTGATGGGTGAGATGAAGGGTGAAAGATAAAAAACGCAGGCGTGATAGAAAGTAAACGATATTGGACGACTCTGCAGCGATAGCTGAAGTATGCAAAAGCTGGGTTATTCATTGCTTCCGCGAAGGGAAAAGAGAGAAATGGATCTCTATAATAATTTGGCAATGCAAATTTTTAACGTATTCAACGCTTATTTTACGAAGAATTGAATTTTTGTAATATATGACAAACGGTGCATCATGATTATATTCGTGCAGTGACATAAATCTGTTCTTTCTATTTCAGTGCAGAGACCAAAAATAGAAACGACTGCATGCGAGTTCCACTAACTAGATTAGTAGAACTTTCACTTCTAGTATAGAGCAGCAACGTTCGACGTCAAAACTAAAATACAATTCTGAAAAGGCTAATTTAGAAAATGTAAATCATAATATTTATTATAATCAAGTTCTGCATATGTAAAACATTTGGAATAACTGTATGCGTTTTCTCGCGCAACAATTCACGAATTAGAATGTCTCGCGGCAAAATTACGACAGTATACATATTTTGACGTACCTATTCCCACACGTAAAATAACAGCATTCAACTCTACCTGGAATGAAAATCCAGCTCCGAGGAATTTAAGAACCGACAACCTCTCGAAAACAAACACGCAAAGCTCTCCCGATACGGAGCCTCAAAGGAAAAGCTCGCGGTGATTAAAAGGAAGCCGAAAAAACACGCGTCAAATACGAGGAAAAGAAGAGTCGAGAGCATTGCTGCACCGCGCGGCGCAAAGCCGCCGGGAAAATATCTCGAGAGCGGCGCTTGTCGGGCCTATCAATTAACGCGCTCGCGCGCGCGGCGCCCCGCGGAAGGTCGCAGGTGGCTTTGCTCGTTTTGCTCTCACTCGCACCCACGCGCGGACTTTCTCTCTCGTTTCCCACTCGATAGGTGCAGCAGCGACAGCAGCTCGGTTATTTTTTCCCCGCCTAGCCGGCCCGCGTGCACGTAGGTTATATATTTATAGACGCACTGTGCTGCGGCTCGGCGGCTCTCTCTGTCTTCGATGCGTCTATATCCGAGTGCGCGATGGACTAGAATGCGCAGCGCGAGAATGCGGGAAGTGCGCTTTTTAATGGTATCGGTGCGCTGTGTGGCCGATTCATGTGGTTTGGGCTGCTTTGCTGTGTGGATAGAGAGAATTTCTGTAGTTATTTTCCGGAATAATGTGAATACGTTAATGTCAGCTGGTCGTCTAAAGGGGTATTTGTTAGCGTCAAGAGTGCGGAATTCTGAAACGTACACGAATTAACATTTTCTGCGTTCTTGAGTGGCACTGAAAAATAGGGTCGAGATATGCAGAAGTTGAATTTTTCCGAGCTGAGAAATGTTTGTGCATTCATTATGTCGTTTTAAAATTGTTTTAAGGTTTATTCATTCTTCGGTTTTTCGAAAAATAAGAAATTTCCGGAATTTTTTTTTTTAAGGCAATTAAAAAGACGAATGCCGGATATACCAATTTCTGTGATTTTTTTACAAATTTCACGAAAGATATTAATCATTAAATGAATCATATGAAAAATCAAAAGGATATAAACAGCGTTTCGTGAATAACTGTTAACGAGTTCCAATAACAAGTTGTGGTAGCATAATTATTTGTTCAGCAAAATATTTATTTTATAATTGCGAACTCATTCGCGCTGCAATATCACTCGACCTGCACTTTTCTTCCGCAACCAACGAAAAGCAGCGCGAATCACCGAATCAGATGAAACAACACGAAAATCCCGAAAACTCCCCGCACGAAACATCCGCAGCTGTCGTTTGGCCCCCGTGAAACTTTTCGTGAACGCTCGCGTTATACATAAATATCTGGCTCTCGTCATCTCTCTCCCACCGAAAATCCTCGCTTGTTAGCAAAGTAAATACTTTTCTCTCGCGCCACGCCGTAGCCTCGCCGAGCGAACAATAGACGCTGCGGCGCTCGCTCGCGAGCCAACTGTCATAGGTGGCCGCTGCTGCACCGGCTGATACTCGACAATTAGGGAGAGACGCGCGTGCGCGCAGTTTTTGGGCCCAGCTTCGCGCGTGTCCTGAGTAAATACGAGCCGATCATCCGTAATGGGATCGAGGTGGAGCGAAGTGAATGCAAGAGAGATCGATGTAGCGGTTTTAGTGCTAGTAGGTGATGCGGAAACGGAGTCGAGGGCTTGGGATTTGTTTCGTTGCTTCTCTGGGCGCGTGTTTTTATAAGGTGATGGTGAAATTGATGGCCCGGAGTAATTTGCCAGGGCGATGATGGGCTCGGGGCTGAGTAAATATGTGGTAAATCATGATTTCGATCATGAATTCAGATCTGGATAGATTACGTTGCTGTTTTTTAAGCTTAGATGGGTATTTGTTCGATCTATCCGCTTTTTATGTGTTGAGTAGCAGATGGTAAAAATCGAAAGTATGAAATATTATTACAACATATACACACTTTCTAGTTAAATTACACGTTCTATAGAGCAATTGGAAAATTAGTTTATATACTCTGAATACACCATGAAGGAGTAACCTTATAGTCTACGCTTTTGATTAAAATCCGGTACCCTTTAATTAATTAAAGGAAACAAGTACACGCACAAAGACGCTCGTCCGTATTTATTTCACTGCATCTTGCACCCGTGTCGTCCCTTCCCCGAGTGAATTAGAAAATCGAAGGAAAAGGCTAAGCACGATGAAGAGAACGAGGGGACCGTGCGCTTGGCCACAAGCGGGCGACATGGACCGCACGCGTCTCCTGCGACAGTTTTCGAAAATCACGCTGAGAGCTGTCAACGACAGCCTTAACCGCTGGACAATCCTTTCCCCTGCCGGTCTCGCCCTCTCTCTAATTCTGCTCACTTTGTTGCTAGCTTCAGTTGCCTTTCTGACGCACCGACTCTATAATTTGTTTAAGTCTGTTTGAAGTACGGGGATATCGGATAGAAAGTGGTAAATACGTATGCTATATTATTTATGCTATAGTATTTATATAATTCTATTTGAACTTTAAAGTGTGTATTTTTATATGTAGGAGCTCAAAACGAATTCCGCGGATAGCACAGTTTTTGTATCTAAATACCATATGGCATTCCGAGATGTAAAATCTCAATAAACCGTCCCAATTAACTTCAAAGTACGATCTGGTTAACACGAACTCGGCGCCATTCCGTCGTCATTCAAATCAGCAGCTCAGCCGACGTTTACAGCCGCACGTAAATAACCGAAACATTTCACACTACCGCACCATTTATTTTTTGTCCACACCAGATACCCACAGCCGCAGAAGCCCAGACTCACTCACTCACACACTCGCGGCACTTGGGCGCGTTACATAATGACGATGAGGCGCCGCGGCACTAAATTAACGCTCGCTCGCGAGGCTTACGCGCTATGGGAAATCTTAAGGGGCTATACACATCAGCCGACACAATGTCGACTACGCCCACGCAGATGGCTGCTCGCAGCGAGTTGGAGGAGGAGGTGAAGAGCGGGGAGTTAACCCGCGGGGTGTAGTAGTTAATTTCCTCTGTCCAAACAGCACTAATCCCGAGTGACATAAGCCAACTGACGGGCGCGCAAACCCTAAAGTGGAAGCTATAGTGACCGATGGAGAGGGAGCGAGAGGCTGCGGTGAGCATATAGTATCTGGAGAGCTGAGGGACACGAGGAAGAAACGGGCCGCGCAGGAGCGTGCGAAAAACGCTGCAGCACCGGCAGTTGCGGCCTGGAATAACATACACACACACTGCAGTAGCGGAAAATCCACGAGACCGGTGCTTTGTTATTTTAAGCGGAATTTCGAAAGGAACGGAAAGGCAACGCATCAGGGGGAAAGAGTTTCTTTATTTACGGAAAACTTGTGTGTTGTGCCCTCGTCTTAATATGTCCATGTTTTTCTAAGGACATTGACATGCTGGCAGATGCGAAAATATTGCGAGCTTGAGACACCATTCATCACTCACTGCTTATGCTAATATTTTTCGCGGCGAGTAATGAAGCTGCTTTAAATCATCTCCTATCGTGTTTGCCATCTGCAATGAAGCGAAAGCGCGCTGCAGAGCTATATAATTCAGTGCTTATAAACATTGCTCTGAGAAAAAAGCGCAATTTCGAGTCTCTCCTGTGTACGCAACGTCACTCCCTCCTCGGAGAGTAATCGTAACTTTGGCGTTCGACGCATATGCAAACGGCATCGCACGGACTGCGCTACATAAATCTCTTTGTTTTCGTTACACCGAATGTGTGTAACGCAGAGCGACGTCTCTCGCTCCTTTGCTTCCCACTGCATAGCCCTCTTATTACGGCCCCGCGTTCTTTCCCCTCCTCCGATGACTTACGAGCTACCGGTCGCCCTCTCTCATCGTTCCTTTATAATACATCTCCGAGAAGTAATTTCAAACCTCCTGCGCCATCACCGTCGATTTTTATCTCTCGTCGCCTGTGGTGATGATCGTCATCGTCATCGCGACTCGCGAAAAAGAGATACGCACGTTTCGAACCTCGCCGCTGCAGCTGTATATATATCGATGAAACGAAACCGCGTCAGGTGCAATTTTTCGCACCTCGATACCGCGCTGCCACGTTCGCGCTCGTTAGCCGCGAGGATCGAGATTGCGATCGGCCAACGCGCGGACAAAGATGAACGCCCCACCGGAGCAGTGATATGTTGCGTTGCCGTTGCTGTCTGCGTTATTTGCCCGGGCTTTTTTGGCTCTTGTATCGTCGGCCGCGATCTTTTTTTTTCGTCTGGTGTACGTGGCTTCCGTGTACTTTGTACCGAGTGTAAATGACGGGCAATTTTTGAGATTTATGAGATTTTATCTGCGTTGGTCTTTTGAAAATTGTAAGCCTACGTTTGGAGTTATTTTGTGTTATAGTATTTCTAGTAGAATAAATAATTTACAATGCTCAATCCCGAGAGAATCAAGTTCTTAACTAAAGTTATAACTTCCTTTGAGATGCATACTATACGACAATAGTTCATCAAATGCAAATCCCAAACTTTCAAGCGCGAGCTAATTTTTCCGTTTTTCAAGAGTCAATTTGCGACCGCTCGCAGTATAGCGCTCGCCACAAGTGCAAAGAAAATCGTTCCCCGCCACTCTACTCGTCGTCGTCGGGGGGAAAATCTCGAAGGATTAAAACGACACTTCCACTTGACGCCCCCGATTCATCGATCGCGAGCAATTTTCCAGTACTCAGCGGCGGCGCAGCGCTAGCTCCGACGGTTTTGATCGTGTCATTCTCTCCCTCCCAGCTCTTTAAAGCGTCGAGCGGTAATTAACGGCGGCGGTGGCGCGAGAGCGCATGTGTACGCGTGAAAACTATACTGCACTTGGAGCCAGACGCACGCGCGCGCGTATAACGCACCGATATCGAATAACGCGCGAGCGCGCGTGTTATAAGGGAGGGAGAGAGAAAGCAGCTCGTTAACGAGCATCAAGCAAGCAAGGAGAGTTTGAGTTTGAATTTACAGGAGACAAAGAGAAAGGGAGAAAATCAGGAATCGAGAGGAAATCATATACGCGGGATTACGATAATCAGCGAAAAACGTGATACTTTGATCGCTAAATACGAATACATGTATTTAATTAAAAACTGCTTATTAAATGTAGAGAAATAATATTTTTCTAAACAGTTAAAACGCCAAGATAAACAAGTGCAGCAAAATCGAAAACTACTAATGTAATTTCCCGTGGAATTCCGGGCCACCGCATTATTATCATGAAACACACGGCATTCCCTAACTCAAAACAGCGCGTTGGCGCAATATAATCGCGTTTAGCCATCAATCGCACTCGCGCGTCATCGAGAAAGACATTCCGGCAAAACGCGCGCTGCTCGCCGCACATCCCCAACATCAGCGGCTGCAACGGCAACAAGCTCTCGACAAACCCAATGATTCTAAAGCATCAGGCCACGCGCGCGTATATAGCCGCATACCGCTGAAAGAGACAAACGCACGTACGCGCGCTCTCTCTCTCTCGCCACACGCACAGTTTGTGAATTGTCGTGCAGGCGCGCATGTAAACGCTCGTAATTCATGCCCCTTAAAGAGCGTCATTGGCACTGTGACCCCCTTCACGCAGAAACATAATGATTCCACGGGAAAATCGCGGGAGAGCTGCGCGACGCATGCGGCGTGCATGAATTATGCAGACATTTAGCGAGGTCACCGGAGAGAGAGACAGAGAGAAACAAAACGAATGGGTGCGCGTGTGATTTGGATACAGTCGCGTGGCTGGGTTGGGGGAGGGGAACGGAAGTGGACTGGGCAGCCCATCAATCAGACACTCTCGCGAGCTGCCCATCGCCGGCGTCACGCTCGTGCACTGCTGTGTGTGCCGCTCGTTCGCGGTTTTCGTTGTTTTGGTGGTACCCGCGAAACCGGGAAATTTACACTTTTTACGAAATTTCGGTTTCTATTTCATTTTCTTCTTATTTGATACATATGTAGGATTATTAATCCTTTTAAGTGATTTAAAAAGGATAAAAAATGATTACTAATGCTTACCCTGGGGAAATTTAATTTAGACTTTACGAAATGAGCTTGGCATCCTCACCTGAAACATAAAAAAATAACAAATTGTTAGTTTTTGTGTTAAGTGCAAGTTCCATTAAGGGGATCACAAGCCATGGTTGAACCTGAAAAAAAAGCTATTGTATTAATTCTTTAATAACAAAGCCAATATATAATTTTAAGAGTTCAAACTTTTTTTATTATTA
>JAPYZO010001875.1:0-16382 GCA_030522905.1 Torymus flavipes
CTGCCTGCGCTCTCCCTACTAGTAGGGGTATGTATGTATATAGAGGGAGGGCGAAGTGCGCTGCCCCCGCGCGCGTCGTGTAACGAGCGCGACTTTGCGCGATTTCGAGCGTCGGCTGCAGGGGTGTGCGTGTGTGTGTATATATATCTATATACGGGAGCGTGGGTATTGTAGCGTATATAACATCGACCCGTTGCGTGTGGGAGGCTGTGCAGCTTGCAGGGACGGCTGTTGTACGGAGAGTGGATTTCAGCGTTTTTCAGCGTAATGGGGTGAGGGATGAATAGAACAGGCTGGTGTATACATAGACGAGGATGAAAGAGAGCTTTTTTCCGTTCTTTAGAAAGAAATGGAAATTGAGTCGCGGAGGTGAATGGAAAGAGAGATGTCGCGTTGGAATCGATGATGTGGGGCGTTGACCTTATAAGTTTTTGGAAATCGCGTGAATAATGAATTGTATTCTGGAAGTTACAAGTTTAGTATAATGTGGATAATATGTTATTATGTTTTCCTTTTACATTATATAATCGACGATATGGTCGTAGCATTTGTGTAGTCAATAAAATTAAAATTCAAAATATGTTCTATAATTATAGTACAGTATATAATAATAAGCAAATTGTATACTAAAATACCTTTTCGATATAACATTATAGTACTATGCCTATAAGTATAAAAAATTATATTAATGCGGAAAAGTATTATAAATACTTTGTATATAACTGATATCTACAAGAATATGGCAAAGTCTACGATAATTTATAAAAAAATTAATTATACAAATTACAGCAGTAGTTATAAAATACAATGTTGAAAAATTATTTATTAAAATGTTATACAAACTAAAACGTCTTCATGTAAATTTACAAAGCTATAAAACTATTTTTCCACTCAAAAAAACTTTACTACCGAGAAACCGTTTTCCCGTCAAGGCTCCCAGCACACTATACACCGTCTGGTATCTTCCCGCCTCATCTTCCTCCACCGGCTCTTATCAAACGCGAAAATGCAGCGAGCAAGACGAGTCGGAAGCATGAATTAACAAGAAACACGCGGCAAAGCAGCTCTCTACCTATACGTTTCCTCCCTTTCTCTCTGTCTCTCTCTCTTCCCTACACCCGTTGCGCGCACGCAGCATATACATACAACGAGAACGAGATAGGATTGTGAGTCCTGTGGGAAATTGTAAAGCGGACGGATAACGACGGTAGTTGCGAAGAAGATAACTATTTTATGCTCCATTCAGTTTCTGGCCGCGCGTTAACGTTTTTACCTAAACGCCGGTTCCCAGTTTGTTCATCGATCAAACCTTACCCGAGCGCACGCGCTGATACTGTATATATATATATATAGCGACGCATCGCGGCGGCCAGGTGTGTATGCGTAAGAAAGTTAATATGAAAAAAAAACTACGGGTACTTACCGCTCGTGCCGCCGCGTCGACTTTATCGTCATGTACGCTCGACTGTATAAATGAATTCGCGGTTTAGAGCGGTATATGCCCGGTAGCGTGAATTACGGCCTCGAAAAATTGCTACTTATGATATTCACGCGCGTAAGTGGGGTAGTATTGGATTTTTTTTTAGCTGCGGATTCTTTTGCATATATATTTCGTATGCAAAGATTTTTTGAATGATTAATGGTATATGCAAATGGAGAGAGAAATTTAGAGATCATTCAAAGCGGCGTCTAATTGAATCGTTAAAATATATATTAATGAGCTCGCAATTAACTTGATTGCCGCGAAAATTAGCTTGAACAATATTCAAATAAACTACTCGAATGACTCTTTGGAAGTGGAATAGTTCTTTTGATGATTAATAAGATTATAAAAGCATATATGGATTTAGGAGTTATAATAGTTTCATATAAACTAGAATTTTTTCAAAAACGACGTGACGGGATGAAGTATAGAGATTTCGACTTTCATAAATTTAACTCTAAAACAGAAAAAAAGCGTTACACAAAAATAAAGTGTATAACATTTTTATAGAACGACGTTCAAACGTAACTAAAATGCATGCTTAAAAAGGAATTCCACTATTTCTCTCTTGTCCAAAAAAAAAGGAAAAAAAAAGAAATATATACAAATATACCATTATTCTGCCTCAACCATAGAACTGCGACGAAAATAAAAAAAAACTTTTTATTGGATCATGTCAAGCATTAAATTTAACGGGCTTCCATTGCACCGCGCACAGAGAGAGCGAACTCTGTAACCATTCGCCTCCTCGTGTATATTCGCCACTATAAACCTTCCTAATAGACGATCAAAATTCATTATTACCCATTCGGTATCAGTTCGCCATAACAACAAATCATAATATCGCGCTCACCCAGGCCACGCCGCGCCCTGGCGAAAAATCCCATACTTCGCGCTCTCAAGAGCGCAATTAGAAAATACTCTCTACGATAAATCACCGAAAGCTCGATTCATCCTCTCCCCGGTAGTAATACGCGCCTGTGAATGCAGTTAGACGCGCAGCGTCCGTGAAATTGAAAAAGTTGCCAAGCTCTGAAACACCTAGAGCGTCGGCGTTGGCAGGAGGCGGCCGCGCGGCTCTGTAATTTGCCTTCATAAAACCGGCGCGCTTCGCTCCTTCTTCCTCGTCCTCTGAATATATCATAAACGAAAAGACCAAGAGAGAGGATAGCATAGAAGGAGGTGAGAGAGAACGGCGGCGTACATCACCCATTAGCGCACCGTGAATTTATTTTCATTTAGTTACAAGAAAATTATACGCACCGCGCGTCGCTCACCATATAGTTATAAGCTCACGTGTGCATGTGTACACGTATATGTATATATACCGTTGTGCGCCGATCGTCAAAAGCGCATTTTACGCGAGCTCGCGAGCCTCTCGCGTCCACGGCCGTCCATATTCGGCTGACGGTGCCGCGCGCTTGAAATCTCTCTCTCTCTCTCTCTCTCTGGCTGTCTCTCTTGCACTCGCTGTCGCTCTCGGCGAGCAATATGGCGCGCTATCATCCCTAAAATGGCCGGGGGAGGGCATTTCGAGTACGCGCCGAGCGGCTTGAAACTCGAGGAGAAATCTGTCTCACTCTCTCACGTGCCAGAGCCTCTATATACGCGTTCGCTCTGTTCTGCAGAATAGATCCATCGCCAGACGAAGCATTTCCGGCTTTGGATGGAGTGAGTGATGCTGCGCGTGGGTTGCTATAAAGTTATGGGGGATTATCTTCGTGATTGAAAAATCCCGTGAATGTCTTTCTCTATAACAACAATAAAAGGTTGTGTTTTTTTTTTTAAATAGAAATATGCAAAGTTGTTTGCTGTGCTACTATGATTTGATACTAAAATTTTTTAATTGTAAAATACAAGGAGATTTTGCATTTTAAAATATCTATAGCGAATCGACCTTGGGTGTGGGCGATAAATCATGCTACAAGAGGAGATAATTTATTTTGAAAACTGAATCACGATCGTTCTTAGAATTTTAATAAGACGCTGAAAGTTTGGGAGTGGAGTTGGTTGAGCCAAGGCTGTAAAGATGTAAAAACTATAATTATTGACTTATTATATTCACGGTGGGTGGTTAGATTGAATTTCAAAATTCTCAACCGTGGCGAAATATAATTTTGTGACGCAAGTAGAATCAATTCTTTGTTTTAGAACTAACAGCTTACATAAATTCTTTCAAAGCATGAACTAAATTAGATTTCATGTTAAAAATATCAATTTTTCACAAATTTTTAACAATTTTTTAAACTTTTAAAAAGAAAATTGTTAATTATAGTAATTCTTTTATATGATTCATTCCGATGATCAATTTTGGGGGCCAGTCACGGATATGATATTCATACATATAATACTAAACCCTGGAAACCCTACTATATACTCGACTCTCGAATGAAGTATCAACGACCGATACGATGTCCCAAGTAAACAGCCACAATCCAACCCTTCTCTACAGCCTCTCTATTTCTCAGGCTTTACTACGTCGGCATCGAGGTCAATTCGCCCGAAATTCATAGAGCCGACTAAACAAAGTGGGCTAAACCCGCGCGGCAGTTCTCGCTTAGACAATGGTCATCGAATCTACGCGACTTGCGCGCT
This sequence comes from Torymus flavipes, assembly GCA_030522905.1. NCBI lineage: Eukaryota > Metazoa > Arthropoda > Insecta > Hymenoptera > Torymidae > Torymus > Torymus flavipes. Next base: position 4,079 of record JAPYZO010001875.1, read on the forward strand.
ACGTATACACGTACGGTGGATATCAGTCCGCACTTATACGAAGACCGACACTCGAGGATTATAATGCCGACGGAAAGGCAGCGGGATCGGGGCAATTTCGGTTTATGAGGAAACGTAAAATCGTAAACACGAACTGTAGTATTGCGCGAAGGAGTATCCGTCACCGAGATGATGCTGCCGCTGCTGCACCAGGATGTTACGCGACGAGTCTTGCGGTGCATTTTTATTTTGCACGAGGGGGAGAACGAGGGAAACGTGACTTGAAGATCCTGGTGAAAATAACACGAGAATTCTGAAATTCGAAAGGATGAGAAGTGAACAAGAAAAGATTGTAAAAAAAGTATTCCGGTGGTTTACGCAAAAATGTGATAATTGTAATGTACTGAGTCGTGTTATAATAAATTTTTTCATAACTAAAAAATGTGACTTTTTTTACTATATTTTGGTTTAATGGTGTAAATATGATTATCTGTTTTATCAGACTATCAAAGTTTAATTAATCTAACTCGTGAAATATATAAGTACTTCAATCAGTATATATTCAAAATATACAGGAAACACAACCACAATTTCCCAAAATGTCGCGTTATTGTTACACGCGCACACCGCAATAACCACTTTCTAATGTACAATGAATTCATCATGTGGAATATAAACAAGTGAATTTCCGTCTATTCACTCCACATAAACTTTCCTCTAAATTCCACAATTCACACATTACAAAATATAACCCTCCATATAACTCTCACCAACCGCATACACATTCCCCAAAACCAAATCACACTAAAAATTAATTAGACCAAAACCTCTCCCCTCGCGCGTCTCTGCACAAAAACTAATAAATTCCCCAGCGACTCATTTCCCACCCTTGCGAGTTTCCTCCATTACATAACGACCTACGCCAGCGCACAGCCCACACATATCTCCATCCCTCTCCATAAAAAGAGAGAGAAAAGCGAAAGTACAGTATATAACGACGAGTCCAATTTTCTGAAATGTCAACAACAAGGCCACTCTCTCGATATCTCTCTCCCTCCCGCGATAAAACGCTTATCATACGGCGCCGCACCCCCACTCGGCCAAGCGCGCAGAATCGTCCGGCATGACACGAAAAAAAAGAGAGAGGCAACCTAGAGGGAGAAAATTAATTATATCCCTTATTACCCTCGCAAGCTAATCGCCAAGAAAATCATCACTGACGTCACGTCCAGCCCGAATACGCACACATGCGCACACGTCGTCCCCTCTATCTCTCACATCTCACTCACTCGGGAGAGAGAGAGAAAACTCGTGTGCTTGCTCGGCGAAATTCGCCGGCGCGGAGGGAGTGGCCTGCGCGCGAATCGAGCGAGGGTGGCGAGCTTGCGCGCACCCGCCTGGGGATGAAGTCCGCGGGGGGTTGTAGCGCACCGTGTATATGTGCGTGTGAGAGGGCCGTCGGATCCGGAACCAAACGAGAGCAAGAGAGAAAGAGGAGAGCCTGCGCGCGCGCGCAGATCCTGCCTCGCTCGACTCGGCCGTCCTCGCCCCATTTTCGCATCTCGCTCCGAGAGTGTACCGTGCAGCACGCACTCCGCAGCAGCGGAGCTCTCGTCGCTAACTCTCTTTCTCACTCTCTCTGTCTCTCTGTCTCTGTCTCTCGGAGCGCATTTTACTTATGGCAGCGCGGCACTCGAGTCGTCGTCGCCGCCGCCGTCCGCAGCATCCGTCGTCGTTGTTGCAGCCGGCATCGTCGGCAGCATCCATCGTAGAGTCTCGCTGTGAGAGGACTTTTTGCTAGAGTCACTGGCTACTGTGCGGCATCAGGCGAGCGAGGTGGAGTCTTCGTGGGGACGAGCGGCCGTCGGCTGGAGTGTGTTGGGGATCGACTGGTTTTCACTGAACTGTAAGTCGACTTTTTTGTAGCTGCCTTTGGTTATTGCGTATGTTTCCAGGTTCTTGCGATGCAAGCCTGAAAATGATATATATTATTGCGTTATACATTTGTTCACGCTTTTGTGCTTTAACGAAAACATTATCCTTTTATTTTTTAAAGTAGTGGTGGGCTATGCAAACGTAGGTTTAAAGAATTTTTGCTATGGTTTTAGAAACTAAAAAATTTAGTCTGTTATCATATTGAAACTCAGAAAATAGTATTGTATAAATTTTCTAGTCTGAAATTTTGTTTTCCTTCAACATAATTCTTATCTACAGAAAACACGAAAGCTCAATAAAATATTCGTAAAGTATGTGACTATACTGTAAAACATAAAGTCATCCTATTTTTATCATTTAAGTAAATTTTTACTTCATATAGATGCTTTTCAATGTGGAGCAATATTAGCATTGACAATATAACGACGTACTGAGATATTTGTAGACTATATAGCAGACTTAAATTTACATTAACCAATATAATGTTCGAGAAATCATGTGTTATAAAACGCTGGTATTTCATATTATTGAAACTGAAATATTTTTATTAATTAATTTTTAAAACGTTACCTGACATATCACCCATGTCCCTGCTATTTCTAAAACAATTTACTAATTTCGAAACATGACTATTTTTTTAGTTAGACTAGTTTTTAGATAAAATGTAAGATAAGAATAATAGGAAAATTGTTTATAAAGTTGAAGAAAAATAAAAGCTTTGTGTTATATTTGGATGGAACCGAAATTTTAGTCTGATAAATTCTTATCATTCTATTACTGCCTGTCTGGGTTGTGACCATATAATATCACTCAAATACAAAAAAGTCTTCTAATAATATTATGTTTCTATCAATTACCTAAAGTTTGCGTCTCGTATACAAACAAAGCACAAAAAACACTCGTTATTATCACAAATAAAAGCTCTATTTCGCCTCCTATCACGCTATACCATTAACTCAGTAAACACTGTTATGAAATAATCCAATAAAGCCGCGCGCACTCTAAAAAAACCTTACTATTTAATAAGAACGTCGCGATTGTTCTAAATCCATCGCGAAACGGCCGCTTATCACGCCTACCCGCAGTCACGAACGTACAATTTTCCGCGTTATTTACAAGAATTGCGCGTATAAAACGTTAATTTTCTGTTTACCATAACCGCTTGCTCGCCCGCACACACACACACACACACAGTAGCTCGCGCGCATTTTTTCTCTCTTCCTTTACCGTGCGAGTACGAGAGAGCGCGCGCGCAAGCCGCCAAAGCGCCGATGAAATTGTCGACAGAAACTTTTAATCGACAATAATATTTTTTATCGGCAATAAAAATAAATTTCATTGCCAGTAAAATTTCTACGCGCGCTCGCGCACCGGTATAGAGCAGCAGCGGTAGCGGTAGCGGCACACTCCCGCGTAAACTCGAACAAACGCGCCAGCGGCGTCCATAACGAAATTAAATCCGCGACTGTCAGGTGCACACACGCGTCTTATAGGCCGCACTCATGATGCTTGTCCGCAGCCACATGTGCGCGCACTCGCGGTTCAATTCTCGCACGAAAATTCGCCCCCGCGACTCGCCCGCCGGGCTCCGAAAACACAACTGCCGGGTGTTTTGCTAGCGATGTTTGGGCCGACGGTAGAGCGATCCTAGATTTCACTTTTCGGTAGCCACTGCTGCCGCCGCCGACGCAATATTACGTGTTATATATTTTTTTACAATCGGCGGACCCTTTTCGGTCTGGCCGCGCTCACTCGCCACCCGGAGGAGCTGTGTGTGTACACACAGAGAGCTCAAAATCCTTTGTTCCGTCGGTCGTAAACTCATAACCCAGATTTTCCGCAGAGAAACTACCCGGCGGGCCGATTTTCACGGACGCGGCGAGGTTTCCGGCACAACAGCTCGACCGCAACCCTTTTGTTTCACAGCGAGCGGCCGTCGGCAAGACAATATGTCGGGTGAAACTCCGATGCGGAGAGGCTGCGGCTCGGGTGTGTATTGAGTGGTGTGGCGAGATGAACGACGCGGGGCGCAAAAAAAAACGTATCTGGTCCGCGGCCTCGTGAACCCGGAAGAATTTTCGGTTTCGAGTGTGTTTGACGAGGTTAGCGGAGTTTCACCTGTCGAGACAGATGTGGATCTTTGGGGCGAGCGATGAGGTTCTGAGTCTGTGTTAGGTGCGATGAAATTTTACTCGTTTGTGGATTGTAGAAGTGTTGGCGATTAGTTTGAATATATCCTTTTTTATTTTGATAAAATGAAATAAATGATAAAATAGTATATTGAAAACACCCACATTTACTAACAAATATATTGGATTTAATAAACCCAATAGATTTAGAACCTCAAGTAACAGAAGCTCATGGAGGTTCGTGCAAACGAGATCACACTTTTTTTCGGACTTATATTCGAAAAAAATAAATACAACATGGTAATTTTTGTTAAGATCTTTGTAATTTTTACTAAACGTTTTTAGGTATAATCAAAATCTAGTATTCACTCTATAAAATGTAATTATTAGTCAAACTAGTAGATTGAGTTTTTCCCTTGAGCGTTTCGTATTTTTTAGTCTCTTGTAATTTTCTGTGTAACCATTTTTTTTTAATTCTTATATAAAATTACCTACATTCCATCTACAGATGAGCTAATTTTCATTCACTATCTACCGGGTTAGTAATCCATATGCCAAAAATAAATATTTCTCTATTGCATTACTCAAGTAAAAATTTCCCTGTAAATTTTTTTCCCTCACATTTACAAATCATTTACATTCCTCTACCCAAATATTGAAGCATACCCACATATAAGTCATTTACCTGCATTTTCTATCTATCAAAACAACAATACCTCAACCCTATATATACAATATCGTCGATAATGCCCTCTCAAAGGCCTAATATGTTGTTCAAAACAAGCATAACCAACTTGAAACGGCGAAATAAAGGACACGTCGTAAAGCGGCCGAAATAACAACAAGAATAAAAAGTCCCGCATCGTATGACGCGCCTCATGGCACGGGACAAAAAGAACAAGCGCGCCGAGGTCTTTAAAAAAGAGAAAAAAAAACGGTCGGAGCTAAAATTTGCAAAACGACGAATAAATTTTCAATTCATAGCTATCCGCGGAAAATATTGTCCCACATTTCCCGCGCGGCTTTCCTCGCCGCCACCACCGCCGTATCATAACGTCACCGTAACGCTGCAGTTAAGTGTGCATTCTCTCCAGTAAAAAAAAGCCGTACGCACGAGCGTTCGCGCTGTCTCGTTAATTTCGCGATTATGCCCCGCTTAAGAACGTCCCGCGCTCGCTCTGTTATACGTTTAATATTGAAACGCAATTAGTCCCGAGGAAAAAAGGTTATATACGGAGCAGGTGAAGAATCGAAGGAGAGTATAAGTAGCGGAAGTTCTCTTTCTTCCTTCTTCCTTCGCACACACACACACACACACCTACCGTTTCGCGCGCAGTCTCGGCCAGTCATAATGAAGTTGCACGAGCATGTTAATTGTGAAGTTAAACAGAAATAGGAGCATGAAAGCGTTAGCGTCGGCGGCGGCGGGGGTCAGTTGATGTGTCCGTGTATATACACCGCGCGAGTATAATGCTCATTCGCTCGCGTGATAACTGCTCGCAAAAGCTCGCGCCAATGGCTCTTTAAATCAGTCTGGTTATGCTTTAGCCGCGCTCGTACGTATATTTCGCATTCGAGATTTTGTTTCTTTTTAAATCGCGCGCACTTTCGAACACTCCTGTTCACGGACTCCCATACTTTACGGCGATACACGCATACGTTCGATCGGCCGTCGCTTATTGTATACCACGCCGGCCGTTTTCTTTCATATGCTACCCTTATGGAAAGCTTCGCGCTCGTCCATCCCTTTATTTACGGACATAATTAATAAGTTTTTATATCGACGGAGGCGAGGACGAGAGATGAGCCTTTTTTCGGATTATATATATATTATAGGGCCCGGTTTCGCGCGAGGACCGCATTGCCGCTCGCGCAGCCGTATAGAACGTTTGACGTGGCATTTAATAGATCGTAAAGCGTATTTGAGTATCTCGATAAATATAACAACTCTTGGTCGCGAGACAGAGAGAGAGGATGGCCCGCGTGTCTTAACGCGCCATACATAATCGCGTCGCGCGCGGCCGGCGCGCGTCGTAGTGCGTGCCGTGCGTCTCTCGAGTGTCGCGCGCGTGATTAAATGCGCACGTGTGTGTGTGTGTTTGCGCGCACAATTATACGTGAAATTTATGCGCCTACGCGCGGGACACGGCGATTTTTCGCCGGTTATTTCGGGATACGAGAGTGCCGAAAAAGAATAAGTCCGCGAGAAAGTTATATTATACGTGTGTGGGTATTTGAGGACACGTCGCTGCGACAGTTGGATTTATGTCGAGGATGTTTGTAAATAAATGTTGAGATATAGGTTGTTCTCGTGGAAATTAATTGTCAATAGTAAATTTTGCGAAAGGATTTTTCTTGTAATGAAATAAGCGCGTTTGATTGGGGTGTATATATATTGAGAACGCGCGGTTGGGTAATAAATAACTTAACGATCCTTACATCGCCAGTTAATTAAATGTTAATAGACACGATTCTTTAATGAAATCACGTCTAACTCCGAGAGCACATAATTCTTTTAGAGAATAGTTCAATTAAATGTAATCGTTTACTGACATTAATTCCCATAGAGCTTTACGTCTTAATTATTTTCCGAGTACATGTACATATATAAAATTGGCATAACCAAACGCGGACGTTCTAAACGCCGCTATTAAAATTTTTTTACAATATAAAAGCAAATATTATACACGCGCGGATGCCAAACAATCCCAGCATTTACATTCCATTAACGCAAAGTCCTAACTACACATCGCCACTTTAAAGTCGAGATTCTGAAAAAAACGCTAATAAACTCGCAATTACATCACTCTCCGCTCCCGCAGCGCTCTCAACCACTTTCCTACATATAACGGAGAAAGAAAAAAGAACACATGAATCTTCTCACGGGGCCGCGAGCGATAAATCAATGAAACGGATTCAATTCGGACGAAATCCGTGGAATAACCATAAAATCCGCGCGCGCACGAGGCAAGGGCTAAGTAGATAAGTTTTTAAGCCCCCGCCACGAGCAGCAAGCTAGAAAGGCACACACGCGCACAGTTCTCGCGGGCTAAACGCGGCCCGGGATACGAGCGGGGCTGACCCGTAGCAGAGAGAGAGAGAGAGAGAGCGGAGCCGGCGGATCGATTCCAGTTTCCAGCAACCCTCACCGCCGCGCCCGTTTCCTCCGCAAGCTCTCTCCCCCCCTCCTGTCGGCCCTCATGGCTCTTTCATCGCGAGCAACGCACCCTCGCTATATATATGCATGTGCAGCCGGCGGTAGAGAGCAGCGCCGGCCTTTCCGGCACATAAATTTCGAAATCGCTTTAAAACTATCGTTAAAAAATCACTTTTCCTCAGTGCTAGGGCTAGCTGCGCTCTGCTTTTCTTAGGTTTAGTGAGCGAGTGAGAGGAAGAGAAAAAACAGAATGAAAGATTTCCCTTTTCTTCGGCGGTTGCCGCGTGTTTTATGCCGCCATTTTTCTTTTTCGTTACGGTGGGTGTATATAGCTACCGGGCTTGCGAACAGGGCGCTCTTTTGTTGCGCCCGATGGATGGGGGATTGAAGGGCGTTATAGAGTTCAATCCGAGTGAAATACGCGGGAGGGTTGTTCAGTGTATAAGGCGTTTTCAATTATTCGTGGAATGCTTCGTGTGAATGCCGGCGAGAGGATGTTTAAGATGATTGAAATTGGAATGGTCGATTTTAGAATGGGAAAGCTAACGTTGATGTAATTTGGGAAAATTCATAGATTATTGCGTGAAAGTGAATTTCAATACTAATATGTTATTGGAATGTTGTTTTTAATGTCAAGCTTGCAAGTATTTTCAGTTGGAATATTTTTTTACAGCTTTATTTATAGTTCAAAACGATAAAATCGTCGTTATATTTTTGAAAAAACTAAACGCATGACAACAAGTTGGATTATTTCAAACTTGTTTTTACCTGTACACGGATTTGAATACACAATTAAAACCCTTCTTGATATATTCTCACAGCACACCAGAAAAAACTTCACGGCATTTTCTTTATACACAGCCTGCACCTCGAAGGACATGGTTTCGAAAGCCTATCTCGCGTACACACTCTTCTGGCATGTATCGATCTGCCCATTAATCATCTCGAAAAAATCTCGATAATATCTGACCCAAATCGTATATCACTCGCGAGAATCTCTCATCGCTCGCTCACGTATCCTCTCCTCATCAGTCGCCGTATTACAGTCTCTCTCTCTTTCTCTCGCGCGCGTGCGTCGTAAAGAGAAATCGCTCTCTAATGACACAAGGGCCGAAGCGCTTTTAATGGCTACGCGAGGCGCTGTGGCTCTCATCTATCCTCTCCCTCCAGTTGCCCCCCTATATACGGATTTTTACGAAAAAGCCACACCCCGCGCGTATCGAGCGGCCAACGCGCGACCGACGGGATATATAGGAGGCGAGACTTTTCTCTCGTTGCAGGTATGTGTGTTGGTCCTTCGGGGAGAAGGAGGAGAGAGAGCTTTTCTTCGTCTCGCTCGTTTTTTAACGAGCGCGTGGGCTTGTTATTTCGTATCGGCACTCGTCGAGCGACTTAATTCTCGGATTACATCCCCGGGAGAAATCGCCGTGGTCGGTGTGTTGGGGACCTGGATAGTATAGTGTCTCTTGGCGGAGGAACGTAAGAGCGAGGAATTTTACGTTTTTCGAGAGAGAGGAGAGCGGAAGGGTCGAGAGAGATATATAGGCACGTGGGAATGCGTTAATTGCGCGGTCGGATGCGTGGTTCATGAATTTTTAATACGGGGTTCGTTTGAGTTAGATTAGAGGGAGGATAAATTCGGGACGTTAAAATAATTGGATGATATTTTTAAGTGAAATCTTTGTCCTGTTTTTTTTTACAAAGAAGCGCGCCGATGTAATTCTTTTATTAAGAAATTATTTTCTGTACAAATAAATAAAACTAACGTTAATATGTACATAAGTGCATTATCAAGGCATTATTTCAATATTTTTACTCGCAATCGAACAATAAAAACGTGATGCTTTACAAATTATCATAAAAGGTTTCACATGCAATGCATTTACATCCATATAAAAGTATGGCTATCACTTACTTGCTATTTCTTTCCTACGGCTCAAGGTCAAACAAAAGAGGTTACGGAATCGATATTTTTATTGTAAAAAGTTTATGATGGCGCGAGTTTTTTAAGCGTCGCTCTTGATGGATCTCTTCGCGCCTTCTGTTACATAACGGTCTTCGGGTTATACGGATTTTCGAGCGCAATCATGCTGCAACGGGTCTTGAGAGAATTCCTCGCTCCATTGTGAAAAACAAAGGTTAGAGGCCCATAGCCCGGGACTACTTAGGCAGCCTTTGCACGGCGGCCCGAGGACACTAAAACTTACCCTCATTAAGCCGTAATCTACTTCTAATAGCCATATACCTGCAATTCTAGCCGAATGAAATATTACCGCTGTAAAAGAAATTATTGCTATATTAGTTTGAATTTTACCTATATATTGTTCGTGTTTTATGCATGGTTTGCATACTATGCGGTGAATGTTTTCAATCGTGCAAAGTCATTGTAGCTTAGGAAACTGGTGCATATTTTGTGAATAGGCGGAACTTTGTGTATCTAGGTGCTGAGCGTGAAAGCGTTGTTTTAAAACCGACTTTTTTAGACAATAAATTGTAGGGGTAACTTTTTAAGATCGAGCAATCAAATAATAATCAAACTTTCTATGTGGGATGTATAAAAGTTTTAATCGCGAGGAATTATATTTTTCGAATATATCGCGCGACAAATCTTTAAAGGCTCTACTAACATAATATGTTTATAGAGACATTTTTTTGTATAGGTGAAGTATTATCGAGTATAAAATAGGATATGTGCAGTAAAAAGAAAATCAAACTTCAAACATTAAAAAAATATACTATACATAGACTGTATAAATTACTTTAACGGCATTCGTGGTTATTTTAACAACTTCGCACCTACCGTAAAAGATCGTGAAATTCTTCTCCGCTAAAGCGCTTGATTTTCTCATTCTGTTTTCGTCATTATTGAGGCATTCTTTCGCTTAGTACCCATTAAACCAGCTGAAAAATAATCCTAGAACCTTGTAGTACATCTTTGACAAACGAAACCCTTTGGTTTTATGTTACATGCTGTGTTATAAAATGCCTCGTTTTAGTCAGGTTTGACCAAAATGATAGTATAAAAATAATTGAATGACGCTAAAAAATCAATGTATCGTGTACCATAGAAATTTATTGCTATAGTTAGAAAGAAAAAGAACAAATAACAGGACTATTTTGTAAATTTCTCATTTGTTTGAGCGCCGCCTAAAAAGGAAAAATTCATTGATCCAAAAATTATAACATAAAGTACCTTTTTTATTGAAAGCTTTATAATTAAAATTGGAAAAATAATTTATAATACTAAAATAAAATTACAAATCGTAATCATTTTATCGTACACAATTATCGCATTGAATAAACTTCAATGTACAAATCTACAAGTAATACTGCTTTCACTATAAAATAAATTTCCCCTCGCCTAAAAAAATACGAAGCCAGCACGCATCGCAGCATATTGACCCGCGCGAATCCCGCATGCATGCCCTCTCTCTAATACACATCACCCACCGCACATACGTGCACTCACACACACATCCGTGACACACGTGTGCAGGAGTATAGAGTGGGGAGAGTCACCCAGCTCGGGGGTGGCTCTGCATCCTCTTTCTCTCTCTCCCTTTTACACGACCTCCTCAGAAAAAGAACGAGGCACTCGCTCGCTCGCAAGAGAGAAAGAGAGACGGCCTCTATATACGACGGCGACAAGAGGGGATCAGAGGGGAGGGGGTCCCGGGGGGAGTGAAAAAGTAAGCGCTGGCTCTCTCGCGTCTCCACATCGCAGGCTACACACGCACAGGAGACGCGCGCCGTTCCGCGGTCGCACGCCAGGCACGCCGGGTAGACGTCGTCGTCGCTGCTGCTCTCTCTCTCTCTCTGGCTGTTCCTCCTCGAGATTATTATGCGCCTGTGTTTTCGTGCTGGCGGCCATAACACCGCGCAAGCGAGCACGACCTACACGTGTGATATGTGTGCTGCGAGTGTGTGTCGTTATTATCGCAGTGCTGCCTAAAGTCTATATAGTCGCCGATGACACGCGAACCGCGCGCCCGCGTTTTCTCTCCGCTTTCCACGGAACGACACAGCACACACACACACACTGCCAGTGAGCGTTTCACTTTTTTGAGACCTGCGACGAAGCAGCAGCAGCAGCAGCGATTCTTTGTGTGTAAAAAGTGAAATCGATCCGAGGTGGAAAACTCGAGCAGGAGGAACAATAGAGACCTGCACGCTCCAGTTTTTGAGGTGAAATCGAAGGAGCTTTTTCGGAAGCGAAGGCCGCGCAGAAAAGAGAAAACGGAGAGACGAGGCCCGTGGAGAGCGACGCTGGAACTTTACGAGGTACGACGCACAGTTTCTCTTTCTTCTTTAACCCCGCGAGATGTGTGTTCACGCACCGGGCATTATGACATTAACGTTAAGATGCGCGTGTGGAAATTTGTCACGCGAAGAGAGAGAGCTTCTACTCTTCCTGTCTCGCGTCCCTATGTACGCGCAACTCGCTCGTGGCATAAATAATATACTTTCGCCGTACTTGTAGCCCGCGAGCTTTTATATAGTGCGCGTCGTCGTAACTCATCCCGACGCCCGCGCGTCCGCTCGCGTTTACGAGGTTCGCGAGAAATATACTTCCCCATCATCTAAATACGTCCTTACGAACCTAACCTCCTTTTGCGCGAGTCTTGAGAGAGCGTAAGCGTGCGAGTGCATGCTATAAGCTTATGAGCCGTGTCTCGTGTTATCGCGGCGTCGCTTTTTTTCGCGCGTCAGGGAGCTTTGAGTTACGCGCAGCCGTTAAGTCGCGGTTACGATGACTAATTGAGGCTCGATTGGACGACTTTGATTCATGGTATTTGGAAACACAGAGCTGCTGTGTGAAGTTTGAAAAAGTGAGTGGCGACGCGCTGCTGCCACCGTCCCGTCGCTGAGCAAAGAGCAAGCGAGTGAGCGGGGCTTTTATTGTGGAGGTGATTTCTTGCGCGAGTCGAGGTTGTATAATTGTATACGGCCGATGAAAGTGAGCGTGTAGTGCGCATTAAAGTTTTAATCGAATGAAAGTTCATTTGGCAGAGCTCAATAGAGCGACAAAGTATGTTCGTTTGACAGTTAAGGAATGCGATATGCACTGCTGCTGCCAGTGCTGCTGCAGCGTTAAAGCGAATGG
>JAPYZO010001876.1:0-17300 GCA_030522905.1 Torymus flavipes
AGCCTAATATTACTTCCTGAATTTTCCGTAATATTCGTTTATCCAATAAACGATCAAGTTACGTACCTACAACAATTTCAGCAGAACATTCAATTTACCGCATTACCAAAATCTCTACATTATATATACGAGGTGCATTTTCGCAGAAAAAACGACGCAGTAAAAGTTTAGCACGGCTTATTTCAGAGTGCACCCTATCATCCGGCCAAAGAGTCCCCCCCCCCCCCCCCTCCCTTTCCCTCTCAAAACGAGACCCTGCCAGCGATATTTTTAAACGACCGCGTCGCAGCAGATTTTGTCCCAGAGAAGCTCCAAACTTCCGACAAACATAACACTAACTTTCTCGTCCTGCCAATAACTTCTCCCCCTGAACGAGCTAATCGTCCTCTTTCTCGCTCCTGCCATTCCTTGCGATTCGTTTTATCTCGCAAGTGCGCCTTGCACTTATGCCAAACGTATAGACGCGTGTAGCACCGATATGCCAGTCCCCCCATTTTCCGATTGTTAATTCGGCGCGGCGTTAATTTCCAGCGGCGCCGCGCGGCTCCCGCAAATTAGTGACTTATGCGGCTGCGGCTGCGAGAGCTTCCCTTTTCTCTCTCCATCAGCCCTCTTTCTTCCCTCGGCTAAAAGGCAAGAGGAAAAAGGATCCGCTGCTGCGGTGTGGAAGCTCCGGGCACGGGTACGAAGGTGGGACTACGTTCGGCTAGCTGAGAGCTGAAGGCGGCCGCTTTGAAACTTTGTGCGCTGCCGCCGCCGCCACTGCGCCCGACGAAGATTGAACTACTTTGCGCGGCCGGCCGAAGCCTCCGAGCTTTTGTACGCGATTTTCAAGGCAATTAGACTATCGCACGCGAAGTACATTTTTTCTCCTCCGCCGAGCCTCTCTCGCCATTGTTTTTTTTCCTTCTTCCTTGGCCAGCCGCGTGCAACGGCTTTCCTTCTCCCTTTCTCCTTTCTGGCTTAGTTTCACTGAAAAAGTCTCTAAAGATCCCTGTACAGCGCCTTTGTCGTGCCTCTCGTTCGGAAGTTTTGATTGCACCACTGCGCTCTTATTGCGCTTGAACTTTGCGTTCCTGCGACGTAGAACCTCGGCGCGTCGTTTTAATATGCGAATGAAAAAATCAGCGCGCGTAGACAAATATAGGTGTAAAGTGTACGAATTCAGTTTCTCGCCACCTCCACCCCTTTTATTTTTCCGTAGGACTTGCGGAAATTGGAGGATATCTAGAAAAACGCGGGCGCGATGGTTACGGTGTGGCGTCAGGTAAGCTCCATAGGATTCTAAAACGACGACGACAACGACGACGACGACGGCGACGATGCCAACGGTGGGGGAGGAGGCAATAAAAGGAAGAAAGCGCGTAAAAAGGCAAAAGCGAGAGACGCGACAACGGGGCGCGCAGGCAGCTCCGTTTAATATCAGTTTCCGCTAGCGTGAAGAACCTCAGTGACAAGCGCTCGCGCGTTTTCAATATTCGCGAGCTTTCTCTCTCTCTTTCTCTATTCCTTCCTCGCTCTCCCTCGCTCTCTCTAGGCGAGCTTTCTCTCCAAGCACTTCGCGCCTTGAAACACGTAATATCGGTTAAGCGACGTTTCTACCAAGCGCTGCATAACGCGCGAGCAACATCGAGAAAAACAGCGCCAGCGCAACAAAAGCTCGCGCGCGGAGCTTTCGCGAGGGAATCTTTCGATATGTAGAGAGAAAGAGAGAGAGAGAGAGGAGCGGAGGACTTTTGAGAGATAGGAATTTGCCGTAGTCGTTCTATATACGGGCAGGCGAGTGCGCGACAGGGACTAAAAGTGCGAGCGTTTCGAGAGCTAGACGGTATATATATAAGTATGTACGTGCACGACGAGAGTACCGAATTTATTTTTACGGATGGAGGTTAGGAGGGATGTAGGTTAGATTTAGAGAGATGTCAGTTTTTTTCTATTGCGGTTTTGGTCTGTATGTTTTTAATAAATTATAAGGTCAGAGTCGTCTTGACTTTTTAGACATTTTCATCTAGAAGCAAGATTTCAATTAATCAATTGATTTGTATTAATCTAAAAAGTCACCTACTACTTTTGTCTCTAGGCAAATATAAGATTACCGTCGTGTGTTTTTTTAATTTATGTGCCGTACCTCTTATACCCCTATATGCCTTTATTAGTTCATTATAAAGCTAATATTGATGACAGAATCTAGATGAAAATAAAAACGTATAGAGAAGAAAATATCAAATATGTGAACCTGTAAACCAAAGAATTTAATAATTCTTAAAGACAGCTCTGTCTTGCTTATGCAGATAGCGGCAATTTGCACATTTCCTTTTCATTGTGTACATGAAACGAGAATATTTTATGAAAATGTTATGTGATAAAAGTTGGCGTTGCGTGTATATACGATTGTCTTTTATTCTTCACAAACTTAACTATACACGAATAAAAATGTTTTTTTCAAACTCCACAAGCAACGATTTAAACCAGCTTTACGTCTTACCCCTTATACACCCAATTCCATCTTTCACTATAGTATACACCAACTAACGGGTGAGCTTCGATAAAAAGCTCTAAACGTCGCCGATTACGTTAATCAGCCCCAACTTACATCCCTCTACGCACCCAGATACAACTGACACGTCGATAAAAATGCATAAACACCCGCAGCGCACCCCCAGCTCTGTAAACCCTAAAGAAACTACAACGCGCTCACATCTACATACACGCTCACACGTATACAGTCTGCGCAGGGCGCGTAAGTGTAGAATTTACGAGATTCTGGCAGGCTAAGCGTGCTAGCTAGTTTCCCCCATTAAAGGCACCGGCGAGGGATAGCTTGCTTAGCTTATTCCCACGCGCGCGCGCGCTCTGGCGCGGTCTTATCGATAAAATCGGAGAGTGGTGCGGTGGTGCCTAGCGCGCACGGCGCAACGATAATCGAAGCATAACCCGATAATGTCCTACCTCGGACGCCGGCCCGCATCCACGAAGTTAAGCGCTATGTATATGTGTCCGTGGGCTGTACGTGTGTAGGTGTGTGTATGCTCATGCGATGGTCACGCTGCGGAAGTTACAGACGCATCGAAAACACGGGCGACGCTGCATTACGTGCAGGTGCTGCCCTAGCATCAGCACAGCTCTAGTCTCTGTGTGTGTGTGTGTGCGGGAATTTGCGTAGGAATAGGCGGACACACTAACGTGGTATAGGAGGCTCTCTGTGTGTGGGTGGTGTGTGGTAGTGTGTGGTGCGTGTGTGTGCGTGTGTGTGTGTGTCATATTACAGGATGACGGGACGGCAGTATGTAAACAAGCCCGTACAGGTGTATACGCGCGGGAGTAAATATGGAGGAATGAGTTTGACGTGGGAGGCTTATACGCTCGCGCGCAAGAGAGAGAGCCCGGCGAGCTAACGTATACAGCCACTGTGCGCGTCCGACAGAGACGGGGATAGAGTCGAAATCCGCATTGTCGTATATACATTGTTCGTCACGCAACCGTGTACGCTCGCGTGTGCCAGTACATGTATATGTATAGCGAGGGAGAGAGGACACAGGTTGAGGCGAAAATGCCCGGAACTATCGACGCGGAAGCGTTTAAGAAGTAAAGAGAACGAATATTCAGTGCAGTCGTAAAGTTTCATTGCTTTTTTCGTTTCCTCTCCACTCCCCCCCTCCCTCCATCTCTCTTTCTGTCTCTGTAACACTCAATCTTTTTTCAGAAATTTTTTTTTTTACTCCCCAAGAAAATATTAAAACATATTTTCGCTGGAGATGATGGGGTCGCATATACATGGCGGGATGAAAAGTCGTTTGGTTTGTTTTATACGCCGGGGCTTTTTGAGCGTTTCTCGATATATATGACTGGGATTTCTTCAAAATTCCTCTTCCTTTAGAACTAGGATATTAGCTGGGAGTATTTTTTTTTCTACGTGTATGTTTTCGAGAAGCTTGTCGTTTCTCTCGGGTTCTGTATTTGACATTTTATTCTATATTTTCTTTTTATATTTTTACATTTTTTGCTACGGTTATATACATTACATTCCGGACTTTCGTTTTTGTAATGTTACTTTTTTCTTTCTTTGGCTTTCCAGCGGCTGTAAAACAGTTGTAAAACTACTTAAATTCTACCTTGCCGTACATAAAAAGAAAATTTGAGTTTTCCTGCATGCAATCCAGTATTTTGCTTATAGACACGTACCAAAAAATGAAAGTACAGTTTATTACAAAAATGCATGTATCCACGAAGTCTTTCCTGAGACCGTCGAAAACAAACCTCTATCGAACATCGCCACGATTCCTGAGACCGTCGAAAACAAACCTCTATCGAACATCGCCACGATTCCTGAGACCAAAATTTTCTTTTGATTAGTACACTTGTTGTTAAATAGCTAGCTGCTTTATGAAAATTTCTTGCAGCTCTCAACCCAATTTCGCCGTCGGCAGGTAAACTCTTCTCATAAACAGTTAAATTTCCAGCGAGCCACTCGGAAACTACTTCTAAATTCTGAAGTCACCTACTTTCTCCGCCCGACGACCACGACGATGCCGGGCGTCGACGTCTTCTCAAACTCTCTCGTCTAAAAAAAACCTCCACAGCCGGCCGTTTTCACTCGGCTGCACCGTTACCGGAGCGGACCTACCACCGCCGTTGCCACCGCCTCGGCCAGTAGTTCATTGGGGATTCTTCTTCGCTTTCCATCCGGAGATTGCATTGTCTCGAGCCGGTGCGGCGCCTGCTTGTATCTCCTCCCTCGCTCTCGAAAGCTCGTTCGGCTCTCGACGTCCTTCTTCAGAGACGAGGACGAGATTACTTCGTTGATACGCAGTACGGCACTGCGACGGTGGCATCGAATAGAGAGCAAGAGCGAGGGAGGGAGAGGGAATGGCGAAAGCTATGTTGTAATATTATGACAGCACTGTGAAGGCACACTCAGTAGCTCTTTTGAAGGGGGAATAAGAGGTAGTTAGTCAAGTGTGGACTATACGCGGTGTGTAGAATAAAAGAAAAAAATTATCCTAAGAAAAGAAGCGAGAAAGAGACTGGGGAGAAGGGAGGCGTAAAAGTCGTGAGGAATCGTCGGATGTTATAATAGTATTGAGGGTGACATTTTGTACGTCACTGATTCCCAAAAAAGAATTTTAAATTTATTTTCATTTTATAATCGAATCATTATTTTATAAGTTCCGTTAAAATAGCACTATACTAATATTCATGTCTATACTATTTTCTCATTCTGCAGATTGATAATTTCACATTGCGTTATCAGCGCAATACAAATACACTTTTGTAAGAATTTCTACTGGAGTAACAAAACAATGAAACAATTACATCCCATATTTTATCTGAAACCCAATTTTTCCGTATTTTCATTCGCGGCGAGTAAAAAGAGTCGAGCACTCGGGCGCGCGCTCGCGCAGCCGCACGGGTCGGGACAGCTGAAAGCGGGCTTGCGCAGCGCCAAATCAGCGCTGATTACAAAGCCCTTTTCGTCTCTATTACAGACGTTCGCGCGGGATTTTTAACGCGGCCACTCCCACTCCATTGTGAAAGCGCGGTCGACGTAATTTTCCCGCACGCTCTCGCGTACGCCCCTCCTCCTCCCCTATTGTCGTAATTAACCGGCAGAGCTCTGGCCTCGCGCGCGAGAATCGATATAATCTCGTTGACGGGAAAACGGGCTGGATCGAATAAATCGCGAGCGCGCTCGCGCCGTACAGCAGGGAGGGAAAAATAACGTGCTGCGTTTCGCCTGAATCGCCAGCATAAATTTCGCGGCCGCGTAAAAAGAGCGCGAGAGAGAGAGAGCGCGTAGACGGCGAAAGAAGTGCGGATCATCAGGGAAAAGAGGTGTGCAAAAGTTCGCTCGCGCGCGAGTGAGAGAGGGAGAGAAAGAGAGATATGGGAAAACCGGAAAGGGAGAAAGAGAGTAAAAGAGGGAGGGAGAGAGAGAGTGATCGATACGCAGAGGTTCAGAGGAGAAAGAGATATGGATGATCTAGCGTAGAATAAAAAAGTGGAGAAGGAGATTTAGGGAGCAGGTGAAATATATCGATTCCGAATAATTGAATACTCGTGCGCAGAGCTGTATATATATACGTGCAGCGCAGTCGTGCGTTAAATGGATTTGTTAAATTTTTAACTTGATTTGATTTCGTTTGATTTTCATGTGAATCTTTAATAACGCCTGCATCGCGCAGTTCCGAGCGAAATTTAGCTTTAGAGAGAATATACCGTGTGCTGCATGAATGATGAAACGTATATAACGGTCTCAAACCAATTCCGCGTGAATCTCGTTTTTTTTTTTTATAAAGCAGGTGTATTTTCTTCTGCTGCATAATTTAACGCGTGCAATAAGAGTCATTTGAATCGCCCTCTTTCGCGACTCATCTGTATTGCTAAATTATGCATGGCTTTAGAGTTATAAAAGAAACATTTTCGTTCAGCGTTATTAAAGCATTGCCTGCGCTCTCGTATACTTTTAAGTGCTGACAATGTGCACAGCAATATTATACGCGCAGCCTCCTGTTTAACAATGCAGCTACATCCAAAACACTCTTCTCCCTAAAATGAAATTACAAAACAAAATCCGTTACACGCATGCGTATCCGGCGTGTTATATGTTTATATCTACACCTAGCAGCCGACGCGTGCGCGCATCGTTCGCGTGTTGAAAAATGCCTCGCTCGCCGGGGCGCTAGCGTCAAATTAAATCAGACAGCTCAGCGATCAATCTGTAGCACGCGCGCGCCCGCGCTGAAATCCCTCGCTCGAGCCGCCCGCTTCCCGAAAAATCCACGCCACGGAATGTAAAATCGACGCTTAGAGGCGCGAGCCGCGCATTCATTCACCCCCCGTATGTATGTGTGTGCGGGGGGTGCGAACGAGTAAAACTAATAAAAATGGGAAGGGTATAATGGTGACGTATAGGCGGGAGCTAGGATACACGCGCGTACACCTGCGGAAACGAGCGATTCGCTCTCCCACCCAAAAAGCTATCGGGCAAAAGGTATACCTATATATAAACGCGAACGGTAATCCCTGCGAAGAATCCGTCTCTAAATCACGTATTCCGGGAAGCGAGCTCACGCGTCAATGCGGTGCCAGGCGAGGCTCGGCTTCCAGAGGCTTTCTGTGTGCGCGCGCGTTTATATATATATGGACTCTGTAAAGGGTAAAGCGCGGGGAATTTTCATACGTGGCCGAACCCTGAAGCTCGTTATATAGTTGGAGCGGTTATTGGGACTTGGGGTTAGACGTGAAAGGAGGAGTAGACTGTGGCCTTTCGGTACCGAAACGCGCCCCCGTATATAGCCCCGTTAACTTTTTAAGCCGTACGATGGCGCGAAGTTGCATGCACAGCTGTGCTAAACATCAGCGCGCCTCCTGCCGTGTATATATAGTAGGTTATTCAACAATCGGCTCAGTTTGATGAAGCCATTCTTGGTTCGCACCTCACTGGCCAGTTTTATAAGCTGAGGCCTTTGATTCTCGATGTGATGGCTATATGCGCCGCGCCCGTTAAACGAATCGTTTGGCGCGGAAAGTATAGGCGACCTCGTTATAACTACTTTAGGAAATTTAAACTTTTATTCTTTTTTTCCTCGTTATTATAACGCAAAGCACGTCGAGAAGTCGGATCTTTTTAAAATACTTCGCTTCTTCATTAAAACACGCGGCGCCGGCATATAACGAGAAAAAATTTCATATACAGCTGTATAATGCATATAATCGCACAAACACGGAAAATTCGCAAGAACAGCATCAACTCGCATATACCCCGCGCGCGTTCACCTCCTGATCTCTCTCTCGGCCATATCCGCTTTTTAATCAAGCACATACACACAGTCAACCGAGTACGCGCCTCGAGGAAAAGAGAGAAGAAAAGTGCAGCGAGCCGCGGCAGCTCTCTCTCTCTCTCTCTCTCTCACCTCTCTCGTTCGCAACTTCTCGGGACTCTAAAAAGAAATTAACCAACGCGCGCTCGAAACTTTCCTGACCTCTCGCCGCTACCTCTAGCCGGCACGCCCGCTCGGTTTATCCGCACTTTCGCGGAAATCTTCTCTCCCTACACCCCCGGGGAGAGAGAGAGAGAGAATGGGGGCGTTTACGAGGCCCGGGGACTCGTATCGTTTCATTTCCATACAACGCGCGTGTGCGCGCACACACATACACGTACCTATATATACGGGATGTGCTTCGGCTTTGTCGCGCTGCTTGCCTAAACCTTTCCTGCATGACGCGTACATAAGCCACCGCTTGTTAAGAATTCCGAGCGGATCGTCGCTTCGTCTCTCGTGCGGTACGGCGGTGCGGTCGCGATACGGGCGAGCTTTCGCTTTATATGTCTTACTCGCGCGCAATATAGAGAATACGCGCGTGGGGCCGCCGACAAAACTTTTTCACCCGAATTTCCAAAAACTCGTGTCGTATTCGAAAAGGAAGCCAATCGTCGAGGCCAAAGAGTGTTTTGTGGTGCGATTTTTTTTCCACACGAGTGAGATGAAAGGGCGAGGGAGAGTGAGAGAGGGGGACCTCTCGTGTCTGTCATGAATATTCGCTCTCTCGTGTACTCGCGCGGGCGTACAAATGTAGGTCGTTGTCTTTTTTATTCGAGGGTGGTTATGGTTTTCATGAATATGTTTGCGGGAAAACGCGATCACTCACACGCACACACGCGCGCTCTCTCGTGAATCGATGATGAGAGCGACGATGCACTGCGCGCCGCTTATTATTGGTTTGATTTTTATGCCCGCGCGCGCGCGGCTTGCGGTGCATTGTCGCTCGAGTGGCGCGCTGATTAAAATTTCAATCAATTATTATTACGAAGGGAGCGGCCGCGCGGAGAGAACTCGACGGCGAATGCAATGCATACGGAATGAAGAGGCCGCGGCGACATATACACAACAGTGCGATTCTTCGGAAGGTCTATATAGCTGCGGAAGTGTCTGTGCTTGCGAGGCCTCTCTTCAACGTGTATAGGTGTATTATTTACGAGTGGGACCTGCTGCGAAATATTGATAAACAAAAGTGTGATGGGTGTACAGGTATAACGTTTTGGGCACTAATTTGTCATTTTTAATAAAACAAAAAATAAATAAAAATCGTTAACGAGGCGGTGGTAGCGATAAATGAAAAATGGCAACACTCTGCTGTTGAAAAAGAGAGCGGTGATTCTAAATTGGAAAACAATTTATTTGCAGGCAACGAGCGGTATAATTTTTGCGCGACTCTTTTCCTATGATTTATTTGACGTAAATATTGCCGCGGCGGAGGGCTCGGGCTCATGAATGATTAAAAAATACTTAATAACATTCGCAGTATATTATACGCGGCGGATAGAATATGGTTATTTTTCCGAAAATAAAAAAAATGTAATATGAAAATGGTTTCGCAATTCCATATTAATTCGCGAAATCATTATTAACGAAGTAATATTATATTTTAGAGAAATGTCATCCTATACAATCGTAAAAGCACCGTTCAGTTACTGAAATATCATATCTTTCCCTCTTTTAAATATAAATATCAAACGATCACACAAGCTCAATAGTTTGCTACTAGCTAAAATAATAGCGCGATAAATTCCATTTTCATCCTGTACATGCACAATAAATAAATTAAATCGCAATATGCCTGCCCCGCGTACATAAACAACCAAATTTCCAGCTAGCGTGCGGCAGTAGAACGGGAAATTTGAAAAAACAAAAACCGCGCCCTCGTAAAAAGTTCGAACGAGTTTATCGGCCCATTGGCGCGAAATTCACACTCGACAAAAGGGCCTCCTTCTCATCGACAAGCCTGTCTGAACCCTCCACCACGATGACGTCAGGGAACTCACGCAGTTGTATCGCACGCACGGACCGTCTATACAAGTAGCCGCGCCACTGCCGACCCTCGTCCCCATATACGCGCGTCGCTGTCGATCACGAAAAATCATATCACGCGCGCCCGCGGGGCAAAATCGTCGCCCGCAAGAGCAACAAAGACGGGTGGCCGCGGGGATAAGATGCATACGAAATGCGAGAGATGGGGGGGACGCGCGCGGAAGAGGGTTGGGCAGGAAAAATCGCCGAAACGACGCATATAACGCCGCAGCGATATCGCGCGCGCCGGCAGTGCTGGAAATATCAGTCAGGGATGCGTACAAATACGATGCCATATGACAGTTTGATATATTGCTTGAATTTTTATATGCCGTCCATGTTTATTGCCCCGACACCGGCGGTGCTGCGCTATGCTCACCCCGAAGGATGGATCCTTGGTGCGCGAGCAGAGCGGCCTAAAGAGAACCGAGCAGTAGCGTAGCAGAGTGAAAAAGGGAGAGAAAAATGGCGCAAGCGCGAGTGAGCGGTGAAAAAAGGGCCGAAACGAAGTCTGATCGATAGCGCGGGCTTGAGTTATACGCGGATTGAGTTTTCTCGTATCTCCTATATGCTGTATACGCGTCTGGCCGTAATTTTTATCGCCTCTTACTCGCGGACGAATGAATTACCAAGAGGTGCGCAGACACAGATGCGTGCGCGCGCGTCATCGGGGTTAACCCGAACGAGAGGGAGGTGGAGGTGTCGTCGGCGGCTTCTTTGTTTCGGTCCAAGCAAGCGGAAAAATTTGCCGTGGGAGCGAGAATACGCCGCGTCAGAGCTGTGCCAGCGTCGTGGTGAGTGGAGTCTTGAATGTGCGACGCACGGGAAAGGGGAACGGACAAGGACGAGGGATTTGTCTTTAACTCGGTAGGAGGTATAAGCTTTTAGGAACGTTTTTCGTAATTTTTCCCGCAGAGTTTCTTTCTTCTTGGTGGTGTCTTTTTTAATTCTAACGTCTTAATGATTAGGTAAATTAATGTGAATTGTGGACTCAGATTTGATAAGAGATGTTTTATTATATATTATATGCTCTTTGCGTTAATTTCTGTCATTAATTTTTAATTCATCTTATCAGAATATGCATTTTTGACACAATATTTTATTGGCAAATAGTTCTTGTATGGCAAGATTTATATTGGACTTTAATAAAGAGAAAGCTTGAGGTGTACAAACCAATGCACATAGGTAGCTTTCATACGTTTTTAAATAGATAACATTATTTTAAACGAAGACATTTGAGGATATATAACTCAAAATTATTTCAACTTTTCGTATATCACGTTTAGGGTGATCGATTTTCCTGTGCACGTGGCAGAATTCAGTTAGTTTTCGTTTCAAAATCAAATAAAAATAAAAATATTTGGCTTTTTAAAAATTGTTGGCTGTATTTTAATAAATCTCTGGTATCCAATCACTCATGCAACAATGTTTTTCTGTATTTTTTCTTCCTTTTTATGGTGCTAAATTAAATTGTTTTCGGGTATAACGAAAAAATGAATAAAAAATATTTTAAACAATTTTACTTGGAAAATATCGAATATCATCGTTATCCCTTACGATTTTAAAATAATTCATTAAAAGAAAGCATCGATCGAATATTCATATTATACTGCAATTTTCAGCCTTCAATAAAAATATAACAAGTCTTAAAGCTCGAGACCTTTTACGCACTTCCCCTTTTATAGAGAATTTCTACAAGATATAAAAAATTCAGTTTTTTTTTCGTCCCATTTCCCGGTGTATCCCGATATCAAAATATGGAGGCGTGTTCAACTCTTTTTATTTTTATCGTAAAAAAGGGGAACACTTCGTGGTTGTAGTCCCACGTGTTCCAAGAGTGTACTACATATAAGTATTTTGTCATTTTTTATCGTCAACCTTTTATGTTCTAAAACAGAATGGGCCCGTAAAAAAAAATTGAAAAAAAAACATACTCTAGCTCTCCGCGCTCGCACAGATAAGATTGAAGATTCCGGACGCGGGTGCACGTACGCGTGCAAAACGGCCGGACCCTCTTTCAGCGTACTCCTGCAGGCTCTCGAGGAGCTTAAGTAGCCGACGTACGTCTAGCGTACCTATACACATGCGCCACTCGAGTTACTTTAAAAATTCAAATGTCGGCAGTCGTGTTTGATCATTCCGCGTGTAGTAGCGAATCCGCGTTGATTTATTTAAAAAAAGAGAGAGACAGAGAGATGGGAGCTCGTCCCGTAAATACTCGGTTAAAATGCATGTCGAAAGAGAGAGAGGGGATAGAGGGGGCTGAGAGAGAGAAAGCGAGAGACGCGCAGTTCCTCGTGAAAAATTCATCTCGCCGTATAAAAATTTAACGAGAAAAATCTTTTGATATTCCCACTGCAAGTCCTTCTTTTTAACAACCTAATAAGCTTTCCTGCTTTTTAGTATTTCGCCCTCTTCCACTTTTTTTGCTCTCTTCTGTCCCCATCATCGAGAAGGAGTGCTGGCGGGTTATATGAACTACGAAAGTCCTCGTCTCCCCTTATCACATCGGCGACTTGTTCATTCGGCGCCCGAGCGAGATTCTGTCATCTGAATCCGAAAATTTACGTGTCGCGTGTTAGAGATTTAATGAAAATACCGCATGTACGTACAC
Organism: Torymus flavipes; assembly: GCA_030522905.1. Taxonomy (NCBI): domain Eukaryota; kingdom Metazoa; phylum Arthropoda; class Insecta; order Hymenoptera; family Torymidae; genus Torymus; species Torymus flavipes. The sequence continues at coordinate 12,463 of JAPYZO010001876.1, forward strand.
GAAGACTTACATGCTAGAGCAACGAGAGAGTGAGAGAAAGGGAGGGCGAGATAGAGGATAAAGAATTTCGCCCGCTCCAAAGATTTATGCGTTTGACAAAGGGGCGAAGACACGCGCGTGCTTATGAAAACATCTCACGTTCCGTCTTGTTTTACCAGCTCCGTTCGTGCGCGCGCGCAAGCAAGCGCGGATATCTTTTGTCACCGAGATCGAGGACGAGATATGGCGAAAGCCTTCGAGATACGCGTTCGGTGGAAAGTGAATAAAAAAAAACGACGCGGATTTATTAAACGGAGAAACGGAGGCACGAGCTCGCGCGTGTATCGTATGGCATATATAGGGATGAAAACGGAGGGCTGACATCAGAAGAGCGCGCTTTTCATTTGTTTCGTTCAAAAATGGCATCGAGATCTTTGCAAGAGTACAGGCCTCGTGAATATAGATGTGACCCGGTGCCTGTAATCGGTACATCAGTTATCCCGTGAATTTATTACTATATATTTTCGAATTTTATAGCCTTTGAACAGTGAGAAATGATCTTTATAAGCCGATTTTATGGCAAATGAAGGGTTTTCTAAATAATGCAAATTGTTGCATAAATTGGTAATATTTTTTATCTACGCGTTGCGCTTTCGTGTAAGCGATATCATTCAAAATATTTGTTACTTTAGTTATATGCTGGGCATTTGTACAGAACACGTCAAATACTTATTAGTATTATAGTATTAATATTTCATTTATTGTAAGAAAGTTATTTTACAAACTTATATTAGAATCACTTTAAAGACTGTTTTTGAATATTATCGAGAGTTGTAGCAATCCAGCATCCTACAGTCTAGAATCCTAAACCTATTCTAATCCTACATTTTTCTAATAGGTTAAGTATTCTTCCTCCAGTTAGTCTCAGCAGGTTGGTAAGACCCTAATTACTGTCCCTTAAGGGACCATGTATTCCGCAGACTCCATTTATAGAAGAGTTCAATTTGAACTTCATTTATTGGTTCTGTAACCAAACTTCATCGACAGTCTCGATTAGTTTACACGTAGACCATATTCGCTTGAGTATACGAGCTGTTTATAGAGAAGCTCTCCATTTATGCAATACAAGCAGCAAGTTCTAAAATGCCTTTGCTTGCCCTTAGCAGATTAAGCACTCACATCTTAATATTCACACCCTATATGAATGCTTACGGCTGCGAAATGCACGTGGGTTTACTACAAGCCCTGTTAACCATTAGGGGTTGGCCTAGACCTTTACTTAGATTATAAGTTAATATAACAGTTTAGGGTATAGGAATACAATACAAAAGTATGCGAATAATATATATTCTGCTATTAGCTCATATAAAGAATGTAGAAACATCAGAGATTTATTTTCTGTAAAAAGTGTGAGTAACGAGACATCAAAATATTTATTTACAATAACAAAAGCCAGCAAACACTTGAAAACTAACAATGCAAAATTGACTAATTGCATCCAATATCAATATTTTTTTTTAATTTGAGCAACAGAGCAAAAATAGAATTTCACTATACGCGCAAACTCGATATGTTATCTAAATTGATTATTATTCATGAAAGAATGCGCTATTCTGTTCCGGAAAACAACAAAATAAAACACTTCACGTGAAAGTTAATATAGACAGCCTACATTCTAACAACAATGCAATTCAATTCCCGAAGAAATGTTGTTTTCAACTTCATTTATATTTCAACAGCACCGCTATACAAAGACTCCAAAATTTCGCTCTTCTCAATATTCCATGTATCCCCAGCCTGCCTTCAATTAGGTATCCAAATAAAAGAATTCACGCGTATATATGCACCCGCACAACCAGCGCAAACGAGCTGGTAGCGTGCACTACTACATTCGACAAAAATGTGGCTAGCTACAAATATACACCATACCAGCACACACGCATGCACGTCATCATCGCCGCAATTCCCTACCGGCCTCGCGTCGGCATAGCGCGGCGGGTCTCGCGTAAAACGCGTTACCGCAAGTAATTTCCTAATTGACTTTGCGCAGTGTAAGCAGATGATATGGTTTGTCGCGAACAATCCATTCGCCCTGTAATTGAGTTTCGAATGTTGTCGAGGGAGAGGGTGGCTGTTGGGGGGTGGGGGGGAAGTATGTGCAGGCGCGCGTGGATGGGCGGCCTATGCAGGGCGCTCCGGAATAATGGAAGGACGAGCGTCGGCTGCGGCGCTAACGATATTTCCCGACGCGTATGTGTAGAGAGTAGTTTAGCCGCTGGCCTATGGCAACTACCTACCCATCCTCCCACTACTCTGCCCTGACCTGCTGTATCGCGTTCTATGGCTGCACATATAGAGAGCGAAGGCCAGGCTATGCGGATGCGCACGGCGCATATACTCAAATCCGCTCGTTTTAAGGGGTTGCGCGCAGCTAACGCAAGCCTCCGTGGCTGCGCCCGATAGTATCGCAAAGCGTATAAGAGAAATTGAATACCCGCTGGTGATGGCGCGGGAGTGAGGGAGTGAGAGTGCTTATGTTTCAGGCCTACAGCCGATCCGCAGCTTGTCGAACTGCGAGAAAGGAAAACGTTTGCGCAGCCTGTACAGGGAGTTTTCTACCTCGGTAATATCCGTGCATTAATAAGGCGCGAAAATTATTCATTTTCTCATTTCGAAGTCGGCGCATATATTTGAATCGATTAACCTGATTGGCAAGGCAGCGGGTTCCCGCGTACTGCCCTCCAGTACGTTCCCTAACTTTCTTCGATTCGCACGATGCGTATACGCGGCTTGTTGTGCAACAATAACATTTTGGTTGTTTGATATGGATTACTGTTTGGCGATGTAATCGTGAAGTTACGTATAAGGTATAGAAACTCGGTGATGGTTCCAGCACAAAAAGAGACCTATATCCTGTGAAAATATTTGCAAACGACTATAATCTCAGGGGTGAACAGTTGGAAAGCACGTATTTCGAAACTAATTTCTGACTAGGTAGACTCTGGACTTTGCACTTTTAAAACGGCAAATGCATTAGACGGTGTAGTATGCACGGAGAGAAATTCCATAGTTAAAATTACTAAAGTTCCATAGTAATTTTGTCACAGACTAAAATAGACTATTTGCGAGATTTTTAACAAAATTTTACGACGCACAAAATAAATTTTACCATCTACTGTTGTAATTTTTCAAGTAAAAATCATAAAAATGATGTTGTGCCTCGTGAAATTTGTTAAAAATCTGGTAAAGAGCCTATTTTAGTAATTCCATGACAAAATTACTAGCGACCTCTAATAATTTTAACTATGGAATTTATCTCCGTGTACTAATAAATCTTGTACTACTAATTATCCGAGGTTGCTAAAATTTCCAAACGTCACCCCTAAATACGTGCTTTCCACGAAATGTTTATGCGCCATAAGGTTGTTCAAACTGGAGCCGTTGTCAATATGGTGTCGAAATGGGTCAACGGAACAATCATATGTATTATATTATATTAGAATAACACATCTAAAAATGTATGTACATGGCAATGAATAATAACCGGAAATTGTATCGGGTATGCGATTATTGGATATAAAAGCTTTTTTTTTTTTTTAATAAATTTTAATAATATTTTTCAAGAATGTGTACGTTAGTAATGAAAAAATAACCGAGATTTGTTAACGAATAAAAATAAAAAATCGAGATTAATCGTGTTGACTTATCGATGATTTCAAATAGGGAAATGAATGCGCTTCGTCGTGCCTTTTTTTCCTCGGCATTGCCCACCAAAAAAAAGCCGAAGCAAAATTCGCGCGCAGGTAACTCAATCTTCGTGTATTGACACATCCAAATGCGATGTACTCGGAAAAATAGGCACCTGATATCGACCGAACAAACTCTGCGCCACGTGTAACTACTGCGCTCGCTACATCCGTGCTCTGTGTGTGTGTAATAAGAGAATACGCTTCTTCCAAATATTGCGTTAGTTTATTAAAAATTGACTTTCTTCATTTGAAAATGAAAACAATATATGCTATTTTTCAAATAGTATAGGATATAGACTAACGATAATAATTTATTTCATAGATATAAATATAATTCTAATCACACTTTTTCTTTCATGTTTCAGGTGAGTTATTGAAAACGTTTCTTTACAACCAAACTCTTCCTTGTCACGTAAGTTGTTCATCACGATATTCAATTTCCTGCTAATTTATAGACACTTCATTCACTCTCTCGATCTTTCCCTCTCTCACACAGTCCCGATTTATTAAATGTATAACTCAAAACTACCCTAAATCCCAACTTTCCGGCCTCTACCCCCAAAAACATTATTTCGCGCGGAAATCAAAATACACGTAGAAGCGTGCGCGCCGTACACTCCATCATCGACATTTCAAAAACTCTCCCCGAGACGATTTTATTACACGAGGGAGCAAACTTGCCGCCAACTTCCGGCTCGGCCCTTCATACTTTCTCTCTAAACTGTCAAAACAAGTCTCTCCCCTCTCTTCGCGCGCACGCGCACAGACCACGTGGGAGAAAAACGCCGCGGCCCTCCTTCGAACTTCCTCGTGCGCCTCGTGAATCAACGGCGATAATTAAGTTTGGCGCATAATATGCTCGAGGGACAGAGCCAAAATGTAGTGCGGTGGGACGATGCTGCAGCAAAAAGAAATGCGAAGATTGAGAAAAGAGCTCTGCCGCGCGGCTATAAGTTATATTACGTCGATAAACGCTCCGCGCCTGACCGACGCTCCGAGCCTGACATTTCATTAAAGTGTGCCGCCGCTGCGGCGTGACATTGACGCTGAGGGAATTATTGAAACGCCCAATAAACAGGCGGCGCGGGCGCACTATCCCGTGTCTCTCTC
>JAPYZO010001877.1:0-16368 GCA_030522905.1 Torymus flavipes
TAGGTTTGATCCAAGTAAACACTATTTGTACCGTTAAATATTTCGTGATGAATTCCTAATCAGCAAATCCCACTGACTAACCGTTATCAATAATTGAAGCGTTATTCGCATATATTTTCAGCTCACTAATATTAGTCTTTGTTATCGTATATTCTCCAATAATTAAGATAATTGAAATGCGATAAATGATCGATTAATTCTCTACGGATGGAGAATATTTAGTATAATATTATGAGAAAAATCGACAGATTTCCAAACATAAATTAGAAAATAGCCCAGCCAATTAGAATTATAGATAAAATAATAAACTGTCTTCCGTTATATATTTACGACTTGAAAAGAAGCTTTTGTGTAGCTGTTATATTGTTTCATTTTTTGACTTAATAAATAGGAATCAATTTAGAAAATTGATTATTTGTTAAGTTATTCGTCTTCTGAACAATTCAGTACATTTTCGGTCAACTTGAATATTCAACATTTTTGGTCTTTTCGATGAGGTATTTTACAAATTATGCAATGATAATCCATACATATAAGCAAACGATGGGCTAAAATAATTCATTTTTTTAAGATATATGAAAATGATGTTGAAATCACAATCATCGTCAAAAAGTTATCTATAATTTGTTTGCTTATAAAGTGTTCACAGAAAATTCATATATATGAAAACTTAAAAAAAGTATCAATATTGGTTGTCGTTTGTCACTTATCGGAAAAACACGACACTAAAATTTGAAAGCCGTAGTATTTTGTGAGTGGCGGCGGTGCTCATTCGTTTTATCATTAAAGTCAAACGTGTACTTGTGACTCTGCACCTTTCTGTCATTTTATTTCACAGTGGTTGCAAATAAAACTCGAAAATGTTCAACGAGGCCTTAACTAATAACATAAATATTCCATCGATACATTTTAAAGTTATGCTTTACCCCTGCAATATCTCGTAATTTCCGCTTACGAGAGATACATTATTCCTGTAATATAAACAATGTAAATTTTCATGTAAAAGTCGCTCGTGCGTTTTATCTTTAATTGTTTAAATTCATTTTATATTGGAAATTTCATCGATTCTCGGAAAGTTTTCGCGTGTACGGTAGGAATAAACGTCATTATTTCCAGTTTCAAATTACCGCTAAAAATAACATCATTGTCGAATTGTTAACATGTTATTATTGCCATTTTTGGAAATACGTCGATGAAAGAAATAAAGAATTATAAACTGAATAAATAAATACCCGAACAGAAAACCAGAAGTAACGTTGCTATACGTAAACCTCTACAATAACTTACAAATTATAACATTCAAAATTCCTTCTGCATAACTCTCCGCTGCTCTTTTGCTATCCCAAAAAGCTACTACCATATCCAAGAACAAAATCGAATTCTTCCGCAGCATTCGTTTCAGGCAGCTCCAGGAGCGAAAGGCAAGCTATACACACAGACAGAGAGAGTCATGTAGGGATCATGCAGTCGAGCTCCGAGTTATTTCATTCACGAATTCCCCATAAAATCTGGGCGTATCGGGAGAAAGAGCCAGCCGCGCGCGCATTTAATAATGCAGCCGCTCCCGGACGTTCGCGCATGGCTCCTCGAACCACGCCGCGAAACAGTGAGAGAGAGAGAGAGAGAGAGAGAGCAAGTCAGAAAAAAGAGCGAAAGAGTGGGAGATAGAGACCTAGCTAAATATTTCACAACGTATTTCCGCTGCCATGTACTCCGAGCCGCGGAAAGAACGAGAGAGAGAGAAATATATACAGGTATATATATGTATGTACATCCAATGGAGCAGCGCCGCGGCCGTACGTATCGGATTCGCGCGTTAGAAAAAATCCCGGCGGCGCTCGACGGAGATTTCGCGCTTTAATAATTGATAACGGGGAGATGGGTGCGGAGGGGAGAGGCAAAATTCGAGGATCGGACGAAAAGCCGCTGAAGTTGAGGCGATTCATTCGGCTGTCAGTGGGATTCGCTGGCTATTCGTTGGATTTAATAAAGATATCAAATGGTGTTCAGAACTTGTTTGAAAACTGAATGTTCATTTTTTGTATTAAATTGCTGCGTTGCAAAATAATAATTTCTTGATTTGATTCTGGTCCGAAAATTCCTTTTACTTCATATACAATGATAACTATAGCGCACTAATTCTCTATTTATTGTTTCCTGGGGTGTATAGTATAATCGGGCTGAACCTAAATTTCTTACTTTCTACATCATAAATTTTTATCCTTTCCACTCACATATTACACACCTTACTATACTACAGCTCGATCATCCTCACTACTTCAACTCATTTCGGCCCGGCTCTCGTTATCTCCACCGGCCAAACCTGGAAAACGGCCTCTCTCGCAAACGCGTGCGCATGCACAGATCCCGACGGTATACGCAATTGAAGCGGTGGCGGCTGAAGTTTCGGCAACTCGCGGTGCAATGCACACGGTTCTTTGTCTCGGGGATCCAGCTTGTTTGCAGCCACTGCGCCATTAACGTAATACCCCTTAACCTTAGGAGAGAGGCTTTGTTGCGCTATGGCTCGTAATAAACGCGATCCGCTTTCTCTCTCTCTCTCCCGCCGGCAGTTGTTCACGAGCCCGGATAACTTTATAGATCTTGGGAGGGGCGGAGGTTGTAGTAACACAGTGGGCTGTGTAGTTGCGAGTTGCGTTTTACAGAGAGCCGCGCGCGCGCGGTGTTTCTTTCCCAGAAGTCGTTTTACGGCCGTGGCTGCTTCGTTCCGGCAGGAAGAGTTGTAGCGGTTTTATGGTATAAGTGTATCAGTGGTGCGCCCGTTTATCAAAGTTTGGAGATTTTGGGGAAGTGTTTGTGATGGATGTTGAGTGTATAGGATAAATGTCTTTATTTGTAAAATAAAATAGTTGTAATAACATATTTAAGAAGAAGAGACTCTGTTGTTGATTTTATCAATCCATATCATCGTGTTCATATACAGAGCAATTTATGATTTACATTCCGTTTCTCCCAAAGTTTATTATTTGTAAAACATCCTTGGAACCCAGCGCCATCTTGAAAATACACCGATATGTAACATTTCGAGCACTCGGCGCGCTCAACAAAGCCCGCACGATGCACCCAAATAACGCTAAAACGTTTTTGCAATTACAGCCGGCGGCAGGAAAGGGGGGTAAAGGATAAAAATCCTCCCCATTCCCTCTTCCATTCGCCGAGGCCATATACACGTGCGCCCTGGGTACGGGGTATATATACGCCGGGGGGATCAGCGAATCCCGTGGAATTTCCATTAGTCTGAGCCCCCTGGCATTAGCCTTAACTATTAACGTTGCGGAATAACCTGTTCGTCGGTCGTCCCGCGTATACAATACGTCTGGTCTGAAGAGGAAATCGCCGTAACCTTTTCTTGCGTATAGAGGTACTTCGGCGTCGATAAACGTTCGTTTCGTCCCGGATGCGCGCTACTGCAGCTGAATTAAAAAGGAGTACGAGGGTAATCGAAGTGCCCTGTGCACCTGATTTAATGGGAGAATGCGCGATAAAGGGATGTTCATGGCCTAGAAATCGGTCATCTTCGGTGATGGCTGTTGTTCGGTGTTTATGATGTCAGATTTGATGTTACGGTCGCGGTATATATAGAATTAACAGCAGATAGGGCTTGAATATGCGTGTTTTGGAAATTTTTTATGTATAACCTTTGTTTCTGAGATAAAGTATCTAATAAAGTTGATACAGTCAAAATTATACATTTTAGAAACTATAATATATCAAATAGAAATTCAAAACAATTTTTGCATCCTATGGATTCTAGAAATTATAATGTTAAAATAAATTTTTATCTACCGATCCTACAATATGCTTAGATCCACGTGGAAAGAAAATTTTTCTCACAAAATCCACATTTACACACCACCTCATCCAGCAAAACGTTACATCGGCCGATGTAAACGCGACCCCGACTCACTACAGCGTATGAATACAGCCCGTTGTTTAAGGAAGCTCGAGGCAGCGCACACGAGCTCAGGCCATTACTGCGCGATCCTGAATCATTGATGGATAAATCAGGGCTTCTCCCCGCCAGATATTGTTCCAGCTGCTGCTGATGCTGGTATAGAGCTCGGGGGCTACTCTCCAGTGCAGCGGAAGACATTGACGGTTTGTATTTTCGGCGCCGGGAAAACGTTGTTATGCCGAAGATACCGATTTAGGTTTCAAGAAGGGTTAGCGACATGATATTGAGGTGCAAGAATAGATGTTGGGAGTGGAACGAAACATTAATTGTTTATGTGTTCTGCAGATGAAGTATTGGATATACTGTTATCGTTATTCGGAGTAGTTGAGCATATTGAAGTATCAGACTGAAAACTGATCAATATCAAAAACATTCAATTAAAGAAATTCATACCTCTCATCCTATCAATTTATCTTTGTTCGTTTGTTTATTTTCGAAACCAATAAACTGTTCAAAAGCTCCAGAATCTAAATTAAAATACATATAATCCTACATTAAGTACCGATCCCTTACTCAATAGAGTAAATGGAAAAAACATTCAGTTTTTCATCGTCAACCAACCTCGCGCAGCACCACTTTGTAAATTTATTTCTTTCCAAGTATATTCATGAGCAATTAACTCCTTCCCTCTCCCATATTTACATATAATAGCGTTCTATGAACTGCTAGAATATTCATCCTCGATATTTACACCCGCGGCTAGCACGTATACACACACGGTCCGCAAACGTAAAAACGCAGAATTAATAAGCGCGATTAGCGAGTGAGCCGGTACAAAAATTAAATTCCCTTATCATCCGTGCCAAAGATGTAAAATATTGCATGCTTAATATGTAGAGGAGGAGGAGGGGGAGGGGGATTAAAAATATACACGCAGGGTTGATAAAGTCGCTTGATTAATGGGAAGGCGGGGAGTAGAGCCGGCGCGCCTATTGCCTCGTCAACGTATGCTTCCGTGTCGCCGCGGACTTACATGCGCCCCGGCAATTAAATCGTGTACGCGCTGGTATGTGTATAAGTTACTGAGTATCGAGGTGATTTGAGACCACCGCGGTATCTACTTCTTTTGAGAGAAGTTTTGCAAGAGATTTGTGGAGTCTTGAATTATTGTTTGTGAATCTATATGACTGAAAATACTGATGGGTGGTGAAAGCTTAATTTATAGACTAATGATCGCATCTCGTATAACATGGAAGAGTGTTATTAAGTTTATTCATACCATATTATACTTGTTACAATTGAATTAATTTTCGCAAATGCACCTTGCTGGTAAACACGTTACGTCAAATGCCGTTCAACTTACCTGAATACAATGTAGCTCATTCGGTGTATACAAGTCTACTCAAATACATCTTACTGCAAACATTGCCGAAGCACAAGTTTGTTATTATATTGCTCTATAATTTTCAGTTAATAAATCTAGATGCTATATTAAATACATACCACAGCATACGACACATAAATTATATATTCAAATGATTCCATCAGAAAAAAAATTTACAACGTTACTAATTGCATACAAATTTCGCAGCCATGAGAACTCATTCAATGTAGAAAAAAATTATTACAGTCATTTATGAACCATATTTTCAAACAAAGACTTGCTGCACACCTTATCCGAGAACCGCTCTCACCTGCCCTCTGAAACTTTGCGTCTTTCTCTCTTTCTCTCTCTCCCGCACGAGTGACAACACAAAGGATTATTAAAGGAGAGCGAGAGAGAAAAAAGACCTCAGCGGCAGCGCAGATTTACAACGCACAGCGGAGCCCACGGCCGCGTAATTTACATAATTTCTATACACGACACACGGGTAATAAACGCGCTCACGCGCAAGGGAGAGAGAGAGAGAGAGAGACTCGCTGTCGTCCTTGCGCGTGCGCAAGCAGCTCGCGAGACATGATTGATTACGGGCTTATCGAGCTTTTCATTTTAATTTTTAATTACTCTCCCTCCTTCCCAGCCGCGTGCGCAGCGCACCGCTGTGACCGCGATAGGCGGTATCGTGCTTTGAATTATAATGGGGAAGGCAAGGAGGAGGTAGAGGGAGAGAGAGCAAGCGAGCTTCGGCCCAGATATCGCCTCATTGAGTTCGGTTGTCAGGAGGACTTGCGCAGGACGGGATAATCGCCTAACATTGAGGTGATGACGAATTTTTGATGCCTTGAATAGTTCGTGATTAAGTTAGTGAGGGATGAGAGGTAGATGAAGCAAAGTCGGGGTTTTGAAAATTTAATCTTTGTTGGGGGCTATATTTTGAACTTAAGAAGATGTGAATGTGAGGTTATGGTAATGTTACGGTAATGAAATCTAGATATTTGATCTCGCAATAATTTAAGAATCGCGTTTTGTAAAATATATATAATAACATGATAAAAATGAAAACTAGGATTGCATCTAAATTTTCATTTGCAAAGATTTTAGTTACAAATATTTCTAATTAATTTTATTTTGCATACAGTTTCGTATTATAAAAATATAAGTTCCATTGTTATTTTATATTTATATTTAGCACAAATTACGTAATCATAATTACACCGATCACGCATTTTTCAGCACGTTGAATCTGATACGCAATGGAGTTCACCAGGTAGAACTAGGCAAAGTATTGATAACATCTTTTTACTCGTTTATGAATCTCGGACTTGATTTCTCGCCGACTGTTCTCTCAAAATAACAAATGATCGCTAATGCAATATTCATGCGCGATTCGATTGAGAAGTTGTGCACGCACGAGAAAATGTTGAATGTGCATGTATCGCGCTTTCGAAAAGTTTTATCTTTTTAGGTGAGATTATTTTCATTTTATATGTTACGTCGTAGTACTGCTATTGTACAAGTGAATAGGAGATGGGAATCATTGCATAGTATAGAATTGTTATAAGTTGAAGAAACTATAATAAGAAAATAAAATCTATGTTATTTTCTACTTACAAACTGGGAAATCATAGTCTGCATGAAATACTTACCTGAAACAAGACAATGTTAAATTAATTGTAGATAAAACTCAAATTATTTTATACATAAATGACATGGTTAACAGAAATTAAATCCGAATCCAGCCCACAATACATACAATACATACAATGTAACCGCCAATTCTTAATAGATTAAATCGGAACCTTGGGCTAATCCGTTTTCTCGCCTCGCTCGAGTAGCGGTATACTAAAGTACCTTATCCCCTTTCCCAGAAACACGGGAAGATTGACGATGCTGACCTTTCTGCATCAAAGATTCAATCCATTACCGAGCGGAATAAGGAGTGCGGTGAGGGCGAAACCAGAGCCGGTTCCGAGGCAGAAATCGTCGTCGTAACAAACAAAAACCATATTATGTTCTTCTTACCCCACCCATTCGCTTATTTTATTAGGTAATAATATTTCTACATCAAAGAACTTTTAAAAATCTTATTTACATGTATTTAATCTTCCAAAAACAGCTAAATTGGATAAAATTGATCCAATCGCTGGTTTGCACAGCCACTCTATAACACATTCACGAGTGTTCCGACACAACAGCCTGAAATATTTCTTCGCCACTTCCACTTTTTTCTGCTCCTTACTTACCCTTCCCCTCATCCTCCTCTGTTCTTCATCTCTCCCCGGTGTCCCTTTTATTTTCACATCATTCACGGGCCGGAGCCGCGCCCAGTGAGATTGGCTTTAATTCTTAAATAGGATTAATCCTGCAGGAGACGACCGCGCCGTTGATAAAAAAGAAGGCCAGCACGCGTTTAAGCTGCCTCTTTTAACCGGAATAATGGGGATGGAAGATTTACGGAAAATCATTTGCTGGGATGGAAGAAGAGAATATAAGGAGGTTTGGAAATATGAGGATCGATGGGTTGGGAGGTGCGAGAGTGATAAGTTTAACATGTATATAGAAGACGAAGATTCAGTAAGTTGACCGGTAAATAAGTAATAATTAGAATTGTTGAGTTGCAGCTTTAGGATATTTAGCGTTGTGGTGATTTCAGGATAGTAGGTTGTGCTTCTGTTCACGACCTAGTTTACTGATAATCTTTATCTCAGATTATACTTTGAAGTTTTGCAATATTTAATAATATACTAAAGCATTTTATATCTAAAAATAAAAATTCTCAGAAACTTTATTTACCTTGGTATAGTTTACATAAACTAGAGTACTTTACGTAAAAGATTAAACTTTCGCCAGTCATAATCATTATTTTTTGAAAGAGCGTAGGGTGAACAAAAGTTTTCTGGAACAGTGTTATCGATAAGCTGCTTAAGGTAAATTTTTTCTAGCAACTAATAATGTAAGAACAACTTGTTAGTTTAAGAAGACCTATAGATGAACTTTTCAAATAGAATATAAGTGGTTACTTCGAAGGTGAGTCAGACCTGTACCATAAGGTGATATATTTTTGTAAAACCTTCTAAATCATTACATTATTTTATACAGTTAATCAAACCGAAAAAGCAATCATAATCGTACAATAAGTACACAGTTATTGACATCTACATAGTTTAAAATACTAAAAAAAAACTCTTTCCCCTTCCCAGCAACTTCTGTCAACGGTTCGCGAAAAAAGTAACTTACCACCTAACGAATTCAATCACTCTTGCCAAAAAAAGACACCACACTGAAAAATCCCTCCACGTGCATTACTCGAATTGCGAGAGCTCGTGCGCAACGGCGACCGCGTGCAATCGTGAGAGTGACCTAACTAGCGTACTTCGCGTACGCGCAAAACGTAAACTAAACAGTCGTAAACAAGCTCTCGCCCCGCGCAAGCGCTTGGGGAGAGATAACGCAATGCCGTTCGAGCGTGAGTAATGATATTAATTATTAAAACGCCGTTCCCCCCATCGTTTTTTCTGGCGGAGGCTTGTGTACGTTGATGGAGAGAAGTTTTCGTGGTCCTTTTTTAGGCTTAATGGGGAAGTGGTTTTGTAATATGTAGATATTGTAATTCACAACATAAAATAAATGACTTAGACTTACAGTTTTAGTAAGTGGACATGTTTTTTTAGTCATATCAAGATATTTAGACAGCACACGCGATTTTCATTGCTGGAAGTTTGCTTCTTTTGTAAACTATGATTGATGGAATCGTTTTTGTTTTCCTATCAACTGAGAATACAAAGATAAACCAATAATCAATAAACCGATTAAAAATAAGTTCTATGAATACCTTATAAAAAGTACCATTTCGTACCCAACAAAATCTACCATTTTGTCATTAAGTCAATTACACTGATTCGATCGGTATCAACTCTCCCCTAACACAAATACAAAAGGCAAATAGAACACGTTAAACGCGACTCGCGGGCGCAGCAACGAGCCATTCATCCACGTCGTCGCAGCGACGCGCGCGACTCGTCATCAAACTTTAAGGCTCTCGCTGAATTATGCACACGCACACAAACGTCAAACTCGCGAGCGCGTTACAACGGCGACACTGCGGATTTTCCGCCGGAGCGATCTCGCGGCCGGAAGCGCGATAAGTAAATATTATAAATAGATAAACACCGGTAGATATACTGGCGGCTAAATTGCTCGAGAGGGAGTGGGCAAATAAAATCGAGCGCGTGGCGTGTCTTTATTGCCGCCGTAAAAATGGAGCGGATGTTAACGAATGTATGATGACGGTTGCCATCAGGACTTTCGTTGCGTACATACGAAAGCTATGAAACTGTGTAGAATATGTATAGTTGTTGAATGTTGACGTTATCGCTAATTTTCTGGTAACCGCCCTCGTGAGTGGTAAGCGAATCTCGGATTGGAGGAGACCGATGTGAGTGAATGTAAATGAAGGTGGATCGATGGAAGTTTATAAAAATAGACGCGGACATGGTTTTCTTGATCGTACTGAATGATATGCGCACAGAAATATGTTCCAACACTGAACTAGTAAAAGCTATATTATTATTTACGTCATAGTTACATGAGTCTATACTACAAAAAATTTATTGGGTAGATTATGTGTTATTAATCCCTTCAGTGAAATTCAACCACGTACATAGTTACGACGAAGGCTTCCTATGACAATATCCGTTTTTATTGTATTTTTCAGAGGCTGACTCAAAATATATCAGTTTCTTCGAAATTAATTCTGCTATCATTTCACTCGTTTATTAGAAATTACAACTTAAAATTGAAATGAAATATAGTTATAATAGTAAATAAAAAAGCAAAAGGATTTAATTTAATCGTTCTAAAAATGGTTTATTCAAAATTTTCATTGAGTCTATGTAGTGTTTTGTATGAATAAACCTGCTTGAGCACTACAGAGTTTACTGTTTCATTACAACTCCGTTTATCTCTATCAAAATCACGATTTAAAAGAACCCCTTTCCATTCCATATTCGGCGAATTCAACTCCACCACCGGGACACAACCAGCAATTACCCCAAGCACTATATACTCCATCGGCGCGAAAACCTAATAACACCCGCGTATCAATGTGCAACTATACAAAGGCATTTGCAATGCATTAGCGAAACGCGGGCGGGCATATATAAAAAAGCCGCGCGCGCGCAGAAAAGGCGCGTGATTTCACACTGGCCGTATTCATAATTAAAAGTATCACGCTCGCGCACACACATATATACTCCTGCGCGCGCGTCTCGTTTCACCCTCCGTATCTATTATGCGGTATTCGCTCTCCCTCTTTCTCTCTGCGCACTAGAGAGAGGCGCCTGCAGGCTGTAATATACATAATTAAACTTACGTGACTTATCTGCTGAAAAATGTTGTGTTTAACGCCGCCGGCGCGCGCAGCGCGCGTGACATACTATGCGCGCGTGCGCGGTTTTTGTCGCAGATATACAGGGGCTGACGCGTTCCTCCTGTGTTTGCGGTTTTCGAAATTATTATTTTTCCTCCCCGCCAACGCGTGTTTTCGCTGCTGCTGCCGCCTTCTCGCTGTGTGTGGGTTTCTGTGTTGGCTCGTCGTCGTCGACTTTTTGCGCGCCACAGGGGCGATATCACGCCTTTGTTCCGTGTGCTGCGTGGGGCTGTGTTGTCAGGAGGAAGGGAAGTGAGGAAGTGCGTTTAATTAAATGCGATTAAATAAAGAATTCCCGAGGTGAATTCACGAGCTGCGGCCTATATTCGGTGACTTGTAATGTGGACTCTGTGTCAGTAGGGTTGGGTGTTTCCCTATGTGGCGCAAAATTTTTTAATCTGGGATGGGAGTTAAATTTAAAAAATCAAATTTTATTCATCATGTTGTATTTATGTAGAATTTTATAAGTATACTTCAAGATTGCAATGCGGTACATGTTGGTAAAAGCAGCATGAAAGAAAAGCAGTATCTTCCTTTTATTGAAGTAGAATTGGGATTACATTCTAATACATTGAAATCGTTTTCAAACAAATTGAGCTTCTACTTTTTCTGAAAAAGAGTTTCGTCGTTTTGAAACTTTTTCAACGGGTACTCCTTTTTTTAAAGGAAATTCTCCTTTTTCAATCAACTTTTAACTTAAAAAAAATGTTATTCCCATTACAAACAGAAGCTATTTTTACTCAGTTTATAATACCATTTTAGCTGTTCTTCAAATTAGTTGATTTATAGCTGATGCAAAACAGCTAGATTACCCATAATTTTTTTTCTGTATAATTTCTCGAAAAGCAACATGAAATTACAAACATAATCTTACTCCCTAGAAAAAAAGCACCGAAAGGAACCACTTCGTGACTCCCTCGCTTAAAATATTTGCAGTCTGCATTCGATTTATCACCGTTAGTTCCTCCGTAAAAAAGCCCCCTCGAGACCGAGAAAGAAACGGAAAAAAGGTGCGCGAGCGCACACTTATACATGTACGCCTGTACAATCGAGGGGGTTGGGCCTATCCCGGTCAGTATTTCAGCGCAATCGCGAGACGCCGTGACAAATAGCCACCCGATGTAATGAATATGAAACGGCAGCGCGCGAGTTCTTAGTCATGTATGTGATGGTACAACTGCCACTCGCTCGCCGCGGCTCTCGATCGGCGCGATGACTCGGAGTTTATTACTTTCGACGCGTTGAATGCTGGGTTGCGGTGTGTATGTGTGGACAGACGGCTGACAGGCGTAAATGGAATGATTGGGTTACTATAAGAGTAAGTCGGTGTTGAAAGCATGATAAAGAATTGGTAATTTTGTTTTTTTCATTTCTTGCGATGAAAAAATACTGAAACATCAGGGTGGCATTTTGAATAAAATTAAAATTTTCCATTTTAACGTATACCAAGTAGGTTAAACATTTGTAAAGTATTCTTATAAGCAGACAATAATATATAATTTTGTATTGTGTACATTTGATTCTTCAAATTCTTTGATTCTTCAAGTTCTTTCATTCTCCAAGTTCATTGATTCTTTAAGTTCTTTGATTCTTCAAGTTCTTTGTTTCTTCGAGTTCATTAATTCTTCAAGTTCTTTGATTCTTCAAGTTTTTTCATTCTTCAAGTTCATTGATTCTTTAAGTTCTTTAATTCTTCAAGTTCTTTTATTCTGCTTTCCATTTCTAAAACATTAAGCTAATCTATCGTTTGATAACATTCCTGACAT
Source organism: Torymus flavipes (assembly GCA_030522905.1). NCBI lineage: Eukaryota > Metazoa > Arthropoda > Insecta > Hymenoptera > Torymidae > Torymus > Torymus flavipes. The sequence goes on from JAPYZO010001877.1 coordinate 12,492, forward strand.
TTAAGATACAAAGAACATAAGAATAACCCATTAAAAAGAATGAAGTCTCCATCCCTTCCCAAGTATTTCACTTCCGAGACTATCGCAATTACAACGAAATTTTTTCCAAAATTCAACGCGAGCCGTCCTGTCCAATATGCCTCACCATCAGTTCTTCCCTTCCAGCGTTTCTCCAAGGCACGCGGGGCCTCCGAATTGCTTTGAGAAAAATTACCCTCCCCGGAATCTCTCTCACTCTCTAGCCGTATGAGTCGCTCGTGCCAGGTACGCGAAAACTTTGCCCCGTGCGAGCGCGCGTCGTATATCCGGCACGTCAAAGTTAATAGAGTCTCACATTTTTATAAGTCCATTGTAGCGCCGGCGAGTGGATTTTTTTTCGTTTGACGTTGGTCGTCGTTGGCTTCATGAAGGTGCTGATGCTAAGAGGTGTATAGGTGTGCTGGGAGATTTTTCGGATGTTTTGATAGTGGATTATGGCATGTCGTTGGTTCTATTGATACTGGAAGATTGTTTTGGAAAATTTATATATGGATAACTCATATGAATGAAAGTGTTATAATAATAAATCAGATTACAAATTCTATTAGTTCATGTCTCTTATAGCTTGTTATATGAAAAAACCACGTTCATTATTGATAATTTCAATTGACATGTTATAATTTCGTCATTATCTGAAATGTAATTACTCTACAACCTGCGCTTCGAATACATGACTCCCCACGCGAAAAATCACGTCGAATCTTCCACGAAAAGACAAATATAATCTCCCATTCAACTGCACGATTATTAAAATACGAAGAAATAATACAACGTATACGGCAAAGTTCCTCTCATCTCGGGCACATATGTGCACACGAGCGACTGGAACTTCACGCTCGGGCGACCTTTTAAAGCCTCGAGCGAAAGGTAAAAGTTTCGAGTTACGCGCGCAGGCGCATACGCGGCCTTTTGACGGAACAATTTCTACTTGTACACGATTTCTCGGTATCTCGCGCGCGCGGGCGGGCGGCCGAAATGGCAGACTAGCCCTAGGGACATTGAATAGGAAGGGAGCCCGAGAGCAACTTGCCAGCGCGCAGTAACTTCGCATCAGATTCAAAATTAGGGAGGAGCGCCGCTCTACTGCTGCAGTTCGCGTTTCCAGACAGGCGGAACGCCGTTCGCACTATACGCTACAACAATGGCAGAGCTAGCTAGGTCTTGGGAATAGGGACGGAGGAAGCGAGATGGGAACAAAGAGAATGGCGAAGAAGAAGTATATATAGTTTTGAATGTTTTCGGATGTGTGGAAAAGATTGTAAGAGGTCTGAATAAATATTAATTAAAACTATATACTTAAAAATATTTAGTTTTGTATTAAAACTAACAAGTTGGTCATTGAAAAGGAATTCGTTACCCTAAGAAACAAGAAAATAAAAATGTCGTGGCATGTAGTCTGACCAAACCCATGTCGTAACTACTGACCGACCGTTATTCACCTTGTCTATAAGTATCATACTAAGTTTTAACTCTAATTTGCTTTTATAACAATTCCACAATATGAATTTGCTAAAAATAAGGATCTACAAAACTGTATCGCTTACATCCATTAAACCCCTCATTTCTACCCCTCACTGCACCTCCAGGCAAAAATCAGCCACCCTACACACCAGCATTAAAAATCCTTCTCTCGTACTCTCTTCCCAACCTTTCCATCCCCAGCAACACACCCGAAACAAGTGCCGTCCGTGTACGTACTCTCACGTGCGCGCACGTACATGCCGCTCGCGCACGCGAGAAAATGCAGCGCGCGGCGCGCGTCAAAGATAATTGTCACCTCTCCGAGAGCGGCGCTTACGCTCCCGATCTTCCCGCATCCCCTCTCAACACACACGCAGCAGCAGCAGCTCACAAAAGAAATAACCCACGTGCGCGTCGACGTGACTGAAATGCGGAACGCGTTTCTCTTTTTCCTATACGTGGAAATCGACTGTCTGTCGCTCGGCGCGCGAACCGCGAATTTGATTCGCTGAGAATTTGCATCGGTGCAGCGCTGTACGCTGACAGTTTGTTCTCTCGCGGTGCGCGATTGGCAAGGGCTGCGAGAGAGAGAGAGAGAGAGAGAGAGAGCGAGCTGAATTCCGGGCCACCTGTGTCTTTGCTCGCTGCGGTGTGGGAGAACGGGTTGGAGCGTCGAAAGGAGCGATGCGAGATGCTTGACAGGGAGTAGATGTTTCGGCTTTGGGGGATGTGAGTACGAGTGTGATGTGATGGCTTTAGGTGCGCGAAAGAAGGGAGTGTAAGACTTGTGTTACAACGGGTAATAGCGGTTTATTATGTTTGAGTTGAATTGATAACTAATTATTTCAGAGAGGAATTAGTATTATATTTAGACGATATAATGATGTCAAATGGTAGGGACTTGTTATAATAATGGAAAACTCAAGAAGTGTCTACTATGTAAAGAATGTAAAATGGGATGTGTGGATTACGATTATAATAAAAATCTACTTCTATACGTTTCTAAAAGAGTCTAGAACTTGCTCGGCATACGTTTTTCTCAAACATCGGAATATGGTTGTATAGATACCATAATATAAGGGTTTTATTGTTTTTTTCGTTTAAACATTAAAAATAATTCATTAATTAAATTGCAAAATATTTATTGCAACTAGGAAGCAATAAATATCTCATTAAGTAATAAATCATCAAATAAAACTACACTAAACTAAATTACAGGACCTAATCTTAAAAGAAATACCGCCAGTCACCCGTCTCCTTGCGAAAAAAGGGAACTCAAATATCGCTAAGTTATTCTTGAAAAGTCAAAATCCTCTGTTTACCACGGCCGACACTAAAGAATCGCGAGGCAGCGCAAGACGCTCGCAGCAGCTCCTCAGACGCTGAGCGGCAGATTTAACTGTTTATTCATTTGTCACGAGATCATCCCTCGAATACACACTGCATAAAGATGTTGCGAGGGCAAGGGTCTGTATCAGACAGCGGAAAACGCGCGTACAAGAGCAACGGAATGAATATTAATTTCCCAAATCCACACGGTCAACAAGACGAGCACGCGCGCGCATTTTCGCCCCCTGCGGGGTCTCGAGACGTGTAACTCGTGGCACTTCCAACCTTGCGAGCTCCGAGCGAGCGTAAATTTCTTGTAAATAGAGCGTGGAAAATCGTCCAAACAGTGCAAGGAGTGGAAGTAAATCGGTTGGGATGCTTCGCGAGTGTTTTTGTATGTTTTGAAATAATAATTTTGTAGGGGTTTGGCCTATAAAAGTGGGTGATGAAAGGTCAATTTATCTTCGATTCAACAAGTCGTTCACTAGCTGAATGTATGATTTTAAGTTTTAAAAGAAAACTATTACAAAAAAAGATTTGATATAAAAAGTATAAACTACATTTTTCTCGTCAAATGAGAAATGTTTATTTTGATAATTTTTTCATCAAGCCCAAATGAATCTTTATTGAGTTATTCTACATATAGTACGTAATACAGCAAGATACATATCAATACGGACTAAGTTCTCGTGAAATATTATTATTATCGATCTATTTCCTAGAAATCTCAAATAAATTATTCCAAATTTTTAAGGTTTACTTTGTGTAATGACTGAGAAAGTAAGGAGACAGTACACCCCACGGCAATATCTAAAATGAAGAAAATTTAATGAACAAGATTAGATACCAATAGACAGTTTGCGTTGCTGCCAACCCAATATTTATCAAAGCAAGGCGCGGTCAATACCAGAATACTTTCAGCAAAAAAAAAAAAGAAAATTTCAGCTAATCATATCGCAGAAACCCACGACACTGACAAATTTTCCAAAGTGAAGCCACACTTTCCTCCCATAAATAACGACGTAAGTGTAAAAATAAAAGTATCCCT
>JAPYZO010001878.1:0-16673 GCA_030522905.1 Torymus flavipes
AATTGTAAGAGGAGAAGAATATATGAATGATTTTGGACGAAACAGTTGCAGATCGATTTGGTGGATCGGAACGATCGAAAGCAATCAAACCATCGCCGGCGATGTGCATGCCGGAGCCGCAGGTGGTACCGGTCAAGGAGAATCCTGATCCTGCAGCTATCTACTTCCCCAATTGCATACGCATCAAACGCTGCGGTGGATGCTGCAACCACGAGCTTCTCGCCTGCCAGCCTACGGCTACCGAGATACGTAATTATGAGGTTCGAACGCACCTTCCCCGTATACTTTTTCCCCCTCGTATATAAGTACGTAGCTATTAGTCTTTTCTTCTTTTTTATAGTTGACAGCGGAAGGCGTGATGGTAAAGTCATTACTATTCATTATTTCAGATTCACGTAACAAAACTCGACGAGGAATTGGGACAGTACAATGCATTCAAAGAAATTGTGCCACTCGAGGAACACACTGCATGTGAATGTGATTGCAAAGTAAAAGAAAAGGTACGAAGTGCCTGCGCTTAAGCCACCAAACGTTATTTTGGCTTTTACCTACAGAATGCTTTAAAAGTGTGATGAATTTTCAATAGCTTTATTTTGACTTGTGATTACGTAAAAGTACGTAAAAGGATCTCGAATTAGTTTTAGTTTGCATAACTACTTAATTTTTTGTTTTTATGAAACCAATATAGAACAAAGGTGTTAATTTTGTTTTCTAAGTATATTATAATGAACAAGGTGCCATCATAGCAATAAGTATAATCTATAACGTAATTACATAGCCTTCGTGGAACAAAATAGATTACAATTGTTGAAACATGTGCGAACGAACGTTGAAAAATTATGAAGCATCAAGCTAGATAAATAAAATAATTAACGATGTTCTTGCTCAGAAAATAAAATGACTAATTACATTTTCGAGCGTCAATTGACGTCATTTACTTGTTGCTCAATCCTGAAAAATTATTTTATGTTTTTTTTTTTTTTCATTACTAGATTTACTGTCTAATTAGCAAAAACCTTTGATTAATATGTATCCTGTAGTACAATAAAAGGTAAAATAACTTCTTAGAAGTAAAAAACATTTTTTTTTTAATATAGGAACACAAAAGATGAGTCACTTTATAAACATCTTGGAGTGTGAAATTATTTCAATTTACCTTATCATGCAGGAACAAATTCTTTCCTTTGCCTTTTGATATTCTATAAGTGACTAATAAAATGGTTTAATAATTTATATTACATTGGTATAAAGCTAGGGTCAAGACTATCAGTGAAATTAAAACAAAAAAAAAACTAAAATAATGATGCTTATAATAAGCTTACTTATTTTAATGTAAGGCTTTTTAAAAAATTCTAAGGCAATTTTGTATTTATTATCGTTGATACATCGAATATCATATAATTAATTCTGAATTAATTTATATTTATGTATATATAAATTTTAACTATTGAAAATAGTAACATAGGTAAAGCATAAATGCTTCTAAATATTTTTCTGGTTTAATTATGATTATTATTTATATTTTAAATAGAGTTACTAATATAAGACATTAAAATTACGTAATACTTAATTCATTTCTCATATTCACTGGTTGACTTACCGTAATTTTGAACGATACTTTTGCATAGGACTGCACTGAAAAGCAGTATTACAACAAGGAGGAGTGCAGATGCATCTGCAAAAACTTAGACGAAGAGGATAAGTGCTACCAGCAGAGTGAAAAGAAGTACTGGAATATAAACAATTGCTCGTGTCAGTGCCGCAAGGTCGAGGAATGCTCCACGGGGTTTTACTTCGACAATAACATATGCAGGTGTGAACGCGAAAAACCCTAATCACACATGCACATTCTGTATGGAGATTGCACCGACTCAAACCTATAATAATTGCACCACCCTTCTATCCACACATTCTTTTGTACATTCATCTCAAATAGTAATTTTAAACAAATCGTGACTAAACCTTCAATTATGCAGTTTATTTAAATTAGCTTTTTAATTAGGTGCTGGGTTCTATTTTCTTACTCGTATATAGAATTTTCGTTCTGATAAATAACGACAAATTATTGGAAATTGTTTTTTATTTTATGCTTAGGTGTTGGTAAATTTGTAGAAAATATAAAAATACGAAAAAAAGTTATTTTAGAACATAACTTCAATTCAAAACTATTAAATCTAGAGCTCTTCTATGTATCATTCTACTACTTAGCTTTACAATGTTGCAACTTGTACACTTTAGACAGTGTAAAGTTATAAGTCTTCTTGCAGTACAAATAACTGAGGTATAATTTAGAATATTAAAATACAATTTTATCATTGTTTTTAAAACAATAAAATATTTATTGACTAATAGTTTCAATAAGTTTATGAACGCGTAATATTTATTAAAAATAATTAAAAGAAAATTGTAAAAAATATCATTTTTATGCATTTTAAATTTTAATTTGAAAGAATTTTAAAAAATCTGATTCCTATGAAGTTATTACCCTTTTTTATTAAAAAATTATTTAAAGAATAAAAATTACTTGAAAAACATTAAAAAAATTTTTATGCAATGCAATCTGGACTAATTAATATTTTAATGTAAATGACAAACCTTATAGAGTAATAAAACAAAGACATTGTATTTAAATTACTGTACTGAATTATTATTAAATTTCGTCCACTTCAATATATATTTATACATATATTTTTTGTTTAACCGATTGTTCGAGCAAAAACTACCTAATGTCGTTGCGTAAATACGCTTGTTCAACGAAATATTTGATACTCTTGCCACATCCGTCATTGTTTGTTACACGGGTAAAATACCGTATTAATGAAGAATGTAATTAAGAAGTCACATTAACGGATAAAAGTGCATGCTGAGAACGTGACTAATCGTACTTATAGTTCTATCAGCTTATGCGAGTGTCCGCGCGCACCGGAGATTAAAATTATCAAGTCACATTAAAAATTCGATTTCAGTTGCAAAAACCTGCCGCTCTCAAGGCACTGGTTCAACGACGAGAAGAGAACCGGTTATAACTTCAGGCAGCCTGGAAAACCCAAAGAGTCGCCGCCCGTCATTGTTACCCTGGATGCTACCGATCCGAGGAGGAAACACAAAGAGGATCCCGAGTACAAGTGAACCCAACAGAGAAAATTTCCTAAGATAATGCACATTCCTTTCTGTCTCAATAAAAGAAGTGGTTATTTGCATTTCAAATTGAAATTTTACAACTAATCCGTTTATGCCGATAACAATTGAAATCCTTTTTTCAATAATCAACTAAGACAAGACCAGATAAATATAAGTATTAATGTAAACTTTTTAGATTGAAATTCAGATAACCATTCATTTTACGAGATAAGTGCGAGTGTGAAAACTTGTAACTTCGGGAGTCGCATATTTCGTCGAAAACCGAGTTCTACTTTGCACATATTATTATCGCGACTCAGTTACTTTTACGTATGAGATATTAGTCGTCATTTCACGCGCATTTTTTATCACCACGCAAAGTGCTGTACTTATTAGTGCATACCCGACTGAGCGCGCGATTGCATTTGTAAATAGGTTTTTCCTCTCATTCGAACTTCGACTACACTGTAGAACGCTTTTATAGCATTGATTGCATCACTTTATAACTCATTCCTTAGTCAATAATTTATTGTTGCAAGGCCGATTCAACGGTATCGAATACTTAAACCTCAAAGTATTTTATATATTATTTTGAGCGTTCAGTGTTTAAACCATCGAGAACATATTTAAATAAATCACGAATTTCTTAAAAAATTGTACTTAATACGCGTTGATATTGTGATATGATTATTTTTGTCCGTCAAGGTTTTACGTTTAGTAATTTTGTTTATTAAGTGCAAACTATGACATGTACAAAAAAGGTTCAATTATTTACTGTACTTAACTATTTCTAATTCTAGACTTTATAAATACCTAGTTCATGAAATTTTGGTTTTGTTTACTGAACCAATCAAAAACTGCTACTTTCAACCATAATTGTTATAAGTATTATGATGTGTTAATAATTTAAGTTTAAATTGTCTTATATATGCGCTACAATACTATAGAAAAAAAAAATTATCATTGCTTTATGTAACGATGAACATTGAAAAATCTGTCAAAATGTGCCTATAGTACCAGTTTTGTTAGATTACTATCTTTTTTATTACTATTATTTTTATTATTATTGTTAAAGATTTTCTTATACATATATGTCACTGCTACACAACTAGAGAAATTAAATTTTATATTTTAATTTACATGCTAGTAGAACGTTATTGAATGGAATTTTAAAAATGAATAAAAATATAATTGCATAAAATATCTTTATAAAATTATTATTAATTTATTTTGAAAAAAAATATGATTATTTAAATAAATATGAATACATAAAATGTATAAAATATCGTGCGCTTCTCTATTTTAATAAGAGAATTAATATTTGTTTATAATGAAAATATGGGTTCTTTAAAAATATATTGGTAGTTTTACGTTATTATCATATTACCAAAAATTTAATACCCTTATGTTTGACAATTACGATCGACGACCTAAACATATCTTTAATGAATTCTAAAAGTTTTGTTTTACAAAATATTCAGTACAATACTTTTGGTAAAAATTAGAAATAAGCTATAATATTGAATTTAAATCACCATATAGTAATATATTTGTAAAATAATATAATGATTGTATAGATATTCGATGTAAAACTACACGAGAAGTCCTTTTCTTAAAAAAAAGACAAAACTAATTAAAATTTGTCATCCTACAGTCTTCACATGGTATTTTTAGAAAACTATTCTGCCATTTTTAATATACTAAAGTTACACTACTCATGAGAAATCCTTAGTCAGTAGCTATCATTTATAAATTGAAAAACGATTTAATAGACTAATGTTAAATATTTAATAAGAAATAATGAACTCAACTATATCTATAATACTTTTGTATAACTATTAATTTTAAAAATAAGAATATAACGTTATATGAAAAAAATTTAATGCTAATTTTAACGAGTGATATATAAATTTTTAAATGTTGATCATAGTAAATAATGCATTTTTTTTTTTAATTAAAAACTCAATAGAATATATCTTTTGAAAACTATCACAGTACCTAATATACTTGTTTATCTTATGAATTTTTAATATTAAAATAATTTTTAAACATTTGCATTTCAAATATTTTTAAGATGCTACGCGAATTTTTGAGATAAATTCATTCTACATCGACTTCTACCTTCATAAATAATTACGTGAATAAGATTGTTACATGCAAATTTACTTTCATCATACTGATTATCGTAATTAGTTTTTTGAAGAACTAGTTGATCATTAATATAACGAGGTACAAATTCCATCGTTTTTGCTTCACTATTTGACACACGTTCACTAAGATTTGAATTCATTTTGAAGAATGAATCTTCTTCTTTGGCAAAATTAATATTTCTAAGATAACCAGTAAAATAATTATCATTAGGTACTATATGATTACTGAGTTCAGTTATTTCATCTAAACTCTGTATCTCCTGTTGAGTTTCAGAAAAATTTGAAGAATTGTTAAGATTACCATCATTGTCATTTGCAGATAATACTTGCTGTAAATGTATTTGTTGAGTAGAATAAGCTATTTGTAATTGGCAAGGTTTTCTCCATGTATGCGTTGGATTTGAAAGGATTAATTTGCAATCACTCCAATTATCTAAAAAAAGTATAATTTTATTTAATACGATTTCTGCAATTTATTTTATTTTCCAATAGGATTTCATATTTTTCATACTTTACTTAAATTTAATTAACTTACTTTGCCTGCGCGACTTTTTAGAAAACAAAATATCTCCATATGCTTCCACATATTTCATTGATGACTCTACTATATTAATGTTTTCAGGTATATTTACATTCTCATTTATCATACTAGGTGAGATTTTTGTTAATTTTTCTTCCAAACTAATTTTATTTAATTTTTCCTCAATTTCTTCGACAATGGTTGATTTAATATATTCTAATTTGAATAATGTACTCAGATCATCATCATGTAACTCAAATGTTAAATTACTTTCTTGATTTATTTCTCTACTAATTTTTGATGATGATCGTGATCGATTTACAGATGAGATGGTTCGATTTATTGGAGTAGTGTCATTACTCAATGGACTTTGGATTGTAATATTCAAATTAGTTCCATGATCACTTTGTATCTTTCTTGTATGTCTTGTATTTTGACGATTTCTTTTACTTCAAATAAATGGAAAATAGTGATTAGAACAAAAATTTTTCTACAAAACCATAAAATAATAATATTTTTTATCAATTTGTAGTTAATATTTTATTGACTAACATTTATTGACAATTCAATTTCATATACAAAGGAAAAATATTAAAAAACTATATATGAAAATTAAATAAAAAACAAGAAGTTTTTGTATTGAGTTAAATAACTAAGTAATTTTACATTTATATAATACTTACTTATAGCCAATTTTATTTGTTGGAGTAATTTCATCAAATACATGTCTAGAATTGACTTTGTGCGTATTCATAAAAGCAGCAACATTAGCTCTGCCTTGGATTGTTTTCCCAAACCAATCCAATACAACGTTATCTGCAAGACAGTTTTCTAAACCAGAAACAATCCCATCTGCAAGGGCAAAGTAGCTGTTCGTAAAGGACACAGCTTTAGAGTAGTCTTGATTCATTATGATGTTATTTAGTTGTATCTAAAATGTTATTTACTAGAATACAATAAATTAATTAGATTTAACTAAATAAATTTGTATGAATTTATAATATTCAAAACTAGAATCCAAATAATTCATTCTTACTTGTTATTCTGCAGCTTCTGATTCTGATGATTCCTGAATTAAACTTTGTGATATATCTGTATTATTATAAATTGATTTTTTCTTTGCTTCAACTTCAAGTAAATAATTTACCAAAACTTGATTGCACTTTATTATTTCAATTTGCCTTTTTCCGATATAGTTCACAGCTTTAGATATGTCAACTATAAATAATACATAATAAGTACAATGAAAAATCTCAATTTATTTAAAATTTTTAAAACAATAAACACTTTTTCTTTTTAATATTAATGAAATTTATTTAATGAGAAACATACAAAGTAAAATTCTTTATTATTAATAAAAAAATGGTTATTACTTACATATTGATTCAGCAATATCGTCAATTGTAGATTCCTTAGTAGCCTTCAGTCTTTTACTACTTTGTTGCATCTTAAACTTTCACAAGGAAATGTTCATTTCCTTAAATTTTTCTTTACGTAAAAAATAAATTAAATACAAAATTGGCAGGATAAAATTAGGAAGAAATTAAAGGGACAAAGTATTTCTCTCGTTTCATGGATGCATAAGCGTACTATACTATGTTGTAAGTTTTTTACTATATATTATATACGTAGATATAGGAACGAAAGAGAAATGGCGGGAATATGGTCAACGGCTTTTCGCGAGGACACCTACTACGCTGGTCAAATCCTTTTTCGAAATTAAAACAAAATTTTTTTTATGTTTTATATTTAAACATCATATACGATATATAGTCATCAATAGAAATGTTAAAAATATTTATAAATATAATCATAACTAGTTTAACCGTTTAATTATAGACAGCTACAAACTGCACTCGAATGACTCTATGTGTATATATGACTTATATGCTGAATCAACAGGTTGCCGATAACACAGAAATCTGTCTGTCCATACTCCAGATGAAACACCTAGTGACTTTTATTATATCTGGTGCCAATGTAATGAATAACTTATATAGTGGCGGCACTGCCAAGCGCTGGAATTCAAATATATTTAAATTCAAATATAAAAATGCATAGAATTAAAAAGGTAATAAAATATAAAAAAAAATGATATAATTTTAATGTAGGAAGAATCTTGTGAATGTATAACCAACAAAATAATTAGATAATTTTGTTACAAAATTGAAATGGTTAACCATTGCTACAATCTATTATTGAAAGTTTTCGCTAACTAAAATTATTTAACATAAGACTGGAGTAATTTTTATTTTTGATCTGATATTTATTTGCTGATTTTGTTTCTTAAATTTGATGTCAAAGTACTGATTTAAAGTGTCTAATTTATATAATGGCACCTCAATGTACAATCATATAAAAAAATTCAGCATTTACAAATTAAATAAAATTTACTTTGCAACATTGAAGAACAAATCTTTTTTTCAGTACTTGAAGTAGCATTAATTTCTAATATATATCATCCATCACGTATATATAATAAGTAAACAAATCATTGTCATCTAACTCCCGCGCGATTTAAAAACTCGTGAACTTTATACATTACGGTACGACAAAAGCATTTTGTTTAAACACTCTTTAATTCCAATAATTGCAAACACAAAGTTTCACAATAATGTACACAATCCATCGTTATTCATAATTATAGTATAATTTCTGGAAGTAATAGAAAATATTAAGATTTTTGTTATATATAATAAAAAATTACATGTAAAGATATTCACAAGTAGATTCCAAGAAATCAATAAATGCGTTACTTAAACTTTTTTACCAAAGGTCAATTGTTTGTTTACATTCTAATAACCTTTGAAGGATGTTGAGCTTGAGCGCAGTGCGCCGCTGATCGCGAATACTTGGAATTTGGGAAACCCTCCCCTGCCTCTTGCCAGTCTTGCCGCGCGTGCACTTGTTGATACCGGCTTTTCATCAAGTACAGCGATAACGTTTGAAAACATCTTTCTCACCGCGCTCGCGTCTACGGGATATTAATATGTGGCAGTAGGTATTGTATTAACCGAACATCGAACCGTAAACAAAACAAAGTAAGTACGACGATTTCGTCGCCTCGCCTCGTGAATGAATTTCAGTCGCGCGCTGGTAACGCGTTGGACAGTGTCATTTTTCTTTTGATTTTATCGCTCCTTATAGCTGAAAGAAATCAGAAATGTCGTCTGGAAGATCCAATTCGATTGACTCGAGTTCAGAGTAAGTTTTTCATATTAATGCAATTACTTTGGCGATTTTATGATTGTAGTTTTTATGAATTTTTCTAAACTTTAGGTCGGAGAAGAATTATGAATCTGAATCAGAAGCTGAACAGGCGATTAAATCCGAAAACGAAGAAATTGAAAGAGCTTCTGATGATGAATCTGTAAAAGAAGATTCTGGGGATGATTCAGGTAAATTTTGCATAACGAATTTTTTTTTATTTTTCCAAATTAATTTAATTAATCAATTTCTTAATAAATTTGTAGGATAATGTATATAGATTATTTATTTAACATGTTTGTGCAATATTATACAAATTTTTTGTTTAATATACTCTTTTACTGTTTATTTTAAAGTTTCATAAACAATAAAACTCTTATTAAAATATACTTTCATGGTAACTCTTGAACTAGGTGTTAATTATTCTGAGAATGACGATGAGGAAGAGGAAGAGGAGAAAAGGCCAAAGAAAAAATCTAGAAAAGCAGTTAATGATTTCATTATCCAAGAAGCTGAAGTTGATGATGATGCAGAGGATGATGATGAATGGGAGGAAGGAGCACAAGAAATAGGAATCGTTGAAAATGAAATTGATGAAATTGGTCCAACTGCCAGAGAGATAGACGGGAGGAGAAGAGTAGCTGACTTTTGGGAGTAAGTTGAAAAAGTTTTTGAAGATGTATGACTTCTATGTACATAACAATTCTTATCATTGGATACTACTAACAGTTCAAAAGAAGATGAAATTGAAGAGTATCTTAGAAATAAATATGCAAACAATACTGCTACCTCTCATCATTTTGGAGATAGTGAGCAAATGAATGATGAAATAACTCAGCAAACTCTATTGCCTGATGTAAAAGATCCAAATCTCTGGCTGGTAAAATGTCGAATTAACGAAGAGATTCCCACTGTTCTTTTACTAATGCGAAAATTTCTTACATATCAATATAGTGGTAAATTATCAAAATTTTCAATTGAACAAGTTGTTTTCTAGATAAAATAACGTAAATTTTATTTTTTACAGAAAACCCATTAGTGATTAAGTCTGCAATTGCACTTAAAGGTGTTAAAGGTTTTATTTATGTTGAAGCTTACAAACAAATTCATGTTAAAGCTGCTATTGAAAATATTACTTCCTTAAAAATGGGTTTTTGGCAGCAGCAAATGGTTCCTATCAAAGAAATGACAGATGTTCTTAGAGTAAAAAATCATGCCAACTTAAAACAAAATCAATGGGTCCGAGTTAAAAGAGGAATATATAAAGATGACATTGCACAAGTTGATTATGTTGACATTTCACAAAATAAAGTGCATTTAAAATTATTACCAAGAATTGATTATGGAAAACTTAGAGGTGCATTAAGATTAATGTCAGATGATCCTGAACCTCCAAAACGTAAGAAAAATGCCCGACCACCCACAAAGCTCTTTAATATAGAAGCTATTCGAGCTATTGGGGGAGAAGTATCAAATAATGGAGATTATTTAGTATTTGAGGGAAATAATTACTCTCATAAAGGGTTTGTATTTTAATCTACATTAAATTAATCTTTACTTGCTTTTAATTTTACATTTAATAGAAATGTTATTCTATTATTTTAGTTTTTTATATAAAAACTTCAATATAAATGGTATTATAAGTGAAGGAGTAAAACCAACATTATCAGAAATCGAAAATTTTGAAGAAAATCCAGAAAATGTAGATATTGAATTAACTGCTACTTGTATTAGTGGTGTGAAAGATGGTTTAACGTCTCACAACTTTAGTGCAGGTGATAATGTAGAAGTTTCTGAAGGTGAATTAATGTATTTGCGAGGACAAATTGTTTCAATTGATGGAAACAAAGTTATGGTTATGCCAAAACATAAGGATCTAAATGAAGCCATTGAGTTTTTACCAAGTGAATTAAAAAAATACTTTGCTATTGGAGATCATGTTAAAGTAAAATTATTTGGGAAAAATATCTTTAATTGTTCTTTTTGTATTTTTCATTATAAAATTTATTTACAGGTATTGACTGGCAAATATGAAGGGGATACTGGTCTAATAATTCGTATTGAAGAAAATCGAATTGTTCTCTTTTCTGATTTATCAATGCATGAAGTTGAAGTATTGTCTGACAATTTACAATTAAGTCCAGATATGGCAACAGGTGTTGACAGTCTTGGCAAGTTTCAATGGGGTGATCTTGTACAACTCGAAGCTCAAACTGTAGGTGTGATTATTCGACTTGAACGTGAGAACTTTCAAGTATTATCCATGCATGGGAAAGTCGTTGACGCTAAACCTGGAGGTTTGACTAAATATAGAGAAAATCAAAATACAACAGCTTTAGATATGTATCAGAATTCGATCAAAAGGAGAGATATTGTAAAAGTGGTGGATGGTCCACATTGCGGTAGAGAAGGAGAAATAAAACATTTATACAGAAATTGTGCATTTTTGTACTCAAAAGTGTATATTGAAACAGGAGGAATATTTATGTGTAAAACAAGACATTTGCAACAAGTTGGAGGATTTAAAACAAGCTCACTAATTGATCTTGATAGTGTTCCAGCCTATGCATCTCCTTCACGTTCAGAAAGGTACACATGTTAATTATATAATAATTCTTATTTAAGGAGATGTCGGAGTCAATTACAGATTCCTACCCCGAATTTTTCATTATTTAAATTTATTTCCAAGTTTTGTTAAATTATTGCAATACTTTAAGGAATAGTGGATGACTTAAAGAATTAGTAAAAATCAATAATTATGAAAGAATAATGTAAGATACTAAAATGTTGATAATCACATAATACTGTACCAACAGAAAAAGCAACATTCTATTTATTTTATACTACCTTTAATCTAGTGACATCAATGATTTAATTTTTAGCTTGATAATATATTTATAAAATCAATATTGAATCAATATTACCTACTCATAGGAAAAAAATTAATGTAGGCTCCCTTGTTCTAAGGTTTTTCTTAACTTAATGATTATTAAATATATTATACTAGCTGAATAATACAGTTGTTCATTTTTAGCGGTAAAGGTAAAGGTAAAAGTCGCTTTGGTCCAAATGGCCCAACCCGCGATAAAAAATTGATTGGTACAACGATTAAGATTACGGGTGGTCCTTACAAAGGAAATATCGGTTTCGTCAAAGACGCTACTGAAAGTACAGTACGAGTTGAACTTCACTCACCATGTCAAACTATTTCTGTTGATCGTTCCCATATCACAAACATCGTTCAACCAGGTGCAACTACATCTCCTGCTCCATGTATTTATACTCCAACTTACAGCCAAGGAGGTCGAACGCCGATGTATGGTACAAGAGATGGTTCAAAAACCCCAATGCATGGATCCCAAACTCCAATGCATGGATCTCAAACACCAATGCAAGGATCTCAGACGCCGCTGTACGATTGTACGTATAATTTTTATGAATTCTGTATGCGTTAAAACTATCAAAATTACGGTCAATGAGGACTCGCACTCTTTGATTAATCTTAGTAAACAATATGAAAATTTATGTTTAGCTGGAACACGTCCTTATTATGGCTCATTAACGCCATCTCAAGATGGATCAAGAACACCAGGAACAACTGGGGCTTGGGATCCTACTGTATCAAATACTCCAGCTAGGAGTAGCGAATATGATGATGATGAAGCTGCAGAAGATGAAGCTCCATTTTCACCAATGTATGATTCTACATCTTCTGGGCAACAGTACGATCCAGAACAAAGCTTTGAACTTGAAGAGCCACCCAATGCTAGCTTACCATCAAGTGTAATGTTAAGTCCTACCAATGTTGCTACACCATCACCATCAGAAACTGAATTTATGACTCCTCATTTGGATTATTCACCATCGTCCCCAACAGATTCAAACCCATCTATAACCACTGGTAAATTTGACTTTTGTTTTTACAAAATCTTTGTTTTTCATCCATACCTCTATTTACAAATATTTTTTTATAGTTGAAGTACAAACGTCCTACTATGGTTCACCTGCATCGCCAGATAATAAAGAACCATAGGTTTTCCAGAAATTACCTTTTGCAGTGTACTGCAATTTACCTAAGTTAATTCAAAATATTGAATTTATTGTAAAACCTAAATTATTGGTTATTTATACTTTACTATAACATAGTATAAGATATTATATAAGTAATATAAGATATTATATAAGTAATATAAGATATTACTGCTATTAAGTATCGACTTTCTTTTTTTTTTCTTTTAGTGTGAAAATGTATTCCAAAGATACTACTTGAAACTGAGAAATTATTCGTATTATTTTAGTTTAGTAAAAGTATTTGCTGTAATTACTTATATAATAGTTATGAAAATAGATAACTAAAACTTTTTACTCTATTCGACCTATCAAATTGCCATTTGAAATAAAGTATTCATGCACGCGCAGAATTTACTATTCCGTGTCTGTTGCAGGCACGAGAGACGGGATTCCTCGCTCGGTAGGGCAAAACCACACTCGTGTGAGTTTGGCGCCTTTGCCTTGATCGGGTAACACATACTTGCGACAAAATCTACTATTAAATGAATATATGGTAAACATTAAAAAAATCTCACTCAAAATTTTTGCTTTGACGGTACTTTAACGATATCTGTAGTAAACACTGTTTCTTAAAAAATTAATATTAAAAAATATTCAAATATAATCTTTTAATGAAGTATGACCAATACATATTTGGTACAGAAATATAGGTGTAAGCTTTTTTTTCTAGTTATAAAAGGTATTTATAAATAGCAATGCACTAAGTAGACAATATTAAGAATCTATTAAATAACATGACTATTTTCGCAACAAATATTAAAAATAAGAATTTTTATATTTTATAAGGAAAAATGTGTTTAAATTAGAATCTTTAAATATCATCTAGATTCGAAATAATATATAGGATCTTATTTCTACTCTTAAGTATATACTTATCAATGTCGAAGAAAAACTGTATAACTCGTGTATAGATCGTAATAGCTCACAGTGTAGATAAACGTTGATAATTCACATGTCAAGTCAGTGCGATATTGCTATGCAGCAATGTATGACATATAATTATTCAACATACATGGAAAACTTAGATTAACAAAAATGTTATGATAAACATTTGTATAATGGTAACTATAATAAAGTGATGAATTTGAAATTATTGAATATTTATTATTGTAAAACAGAAAAGAAACGTACTCTTCTACTTCTGTATATACCTCGCGGTGCCACCGTAATATGTTATTGTATACGATACATTTGGGGAGAGCTCATGAGAACGTACTAGCATCAAGCGCCAACTTTTTGTTAGCGATTACCGACCCTTCTTTTTTACGCGCGCGCGCTTTTCATTCATTTCGACGCAGGATTTTCAGTTACACCTCCCCTCAATAACATACAAGGGATTTTCTTTATGGGCCGAAGGCAAACAAAAGACTGTTTGACTTTTCATAGAGTTTTTTTATAGCGAAAACGATCATTTTTAGTACTTAAATAGAATTTTTATCCCATACTTTTCGTAACTATCAGATATTTTGTTTGGGAAACTACTAGCAGAAGCGAATATCTCGAAAATTGAACAAATCTTACAATTATACTATTTTCATGAACAACTAGGTATATGAAATTGACACTAGAAAACTTAATTTTGTTATTCAAAATAATAAACTATGTATTTAATAACATTAAACATTTATAAATATATTGCCATTTCTTAGAAGAAATTAAGATCATTAGATAATTTATAAAAAGGCTATTTATAAATGTGCGTGTTTTGAGGAAAATTTAGAAATTCAACCTTATACTTATTCAAACCCAGATTTATAACCGTCACTTGCATAACAATAATTAATTCCGGAAACGCGTTTTTTTAAAATTTGAAATAAGGTTTTTGTTCAGAATTACAAATTTTAAAGGTATAAGAAGTGAATACTAATGACGTTTGAAAAGTTTTTTCAGATATTATGAAGTGAAGTATAGAAAGGTATAGGTTTCTAAAATTTATAATAATATTTTTCATTAATTTTCTAAATTCGAAAATTCCTTTATTACAATCAACATAATTGACAAACCCACAATTACTATTGCATTTCAGACGATATTCCCAAAATAGAATAATTCCTGAAAATAGAGTATCCGGTAACCGCGCGATTCAGCCCTCCAAGATAATAAATTGTAAAGGAAGTAGCATAAATCAGATAAACTTCATTATGCGTGTACCCCCATAATTTTCATCGACTCCGCCCCCGTTGAAGATCTGACTTCCCGCTCTCTCTCTTCACAACCAACGAATGAAAATTAACGCGCTCGCATCTTCGGAAGACAGAGAGAAAATTCCCAGAGAAGCGCGCACACCCGTATCGTAGGGTGCATTGATGCATTCATCATCGCGGCGATTTTAATTCGTTTTCCCGCAGCATATAGCGTGCGCCTTTGTGCCCGCGGCGCAGCGAGAGATCGTTTCCACGAGCTTCGGAAATGCCCGCGCGTTTTTACGACCTGAGAAAACCGACCGTAAAAATCTCGTACTTCGCTTCACTATACCTGCGGGCCGCGCGCTTGGGCAACGAAGTCGCGCGCGTCCGGCCCCGAAAAGCGCGCGCACTTCGTCTTCATTGCGATCACGTATATAAGCGCGGCGGTTCACGCATCGCCGGTTCTTTATTTCGTGGAAAAATCTTTTCCCGCGTTCAACCTCCCCTCCTCGATTCCACTGTTATGCTGCCTTGGGCTCCCTTTTTTCCTTTGACTATAACGCGCGCGCATCACGAAAAAGGACTTCTTTGTTCGCCCTCGCGTCGTCTTCGTAAAAACAGGTCCCTATAATCTTCTCCCTCTCCCCTCTCGCGCTCGCGCGCGTTATACGCGTCCGCACCGACTCTCGCTTCAACCGATTTTTTCTTCCCTCCCCCTCTTTTCCCTATCCTCTTCATCTCAGCTTCGGTTTTTTCCGTTGCCGCGAGACGCTCGCGTCGTTAAACTGCACGCTTCGAGCTTTTCTTCGACTTGAAGAGCGAGGCGCGTAGTTCGAACGTTTGGAATGCAGTTTTTCCATGCCGCCGCCGCCGCCGGCGCTCCTTTATCTTCGCCTGGTACCGGGTCCATGGGAGCGAAGAGCGCGTTTGGATTGCGTGTATAGAGTGTGCACCTGCATGAAGAGAACGAACATTGCCCCACCTGACCTGAACGCTCTGTATAGCGCAGAGGGGGAATCCGACCTTTTTCCGAGGGCCCATTTCAAATGGTTTTCGAGAGCTCTTCGTCTTCACGCCTTATCTTCGTTGGGATTCCTGTTTTATTTCTTTTCTACTTTTCTTTTTTCCACCGCTCGAAGGACCTCCCTTAAGTAAATTTATGTAGGCGGCGTCGCGGCTTTTTTTTTATTGAACTTCGCGCTTACTCTTTAAATTAGTTTTGGACTTACATATCGCTTGTGATTTATAATTCTCTTTGATGCTAACCGAAATAAATGTTTGCTATCGTTCTTTTTTTTCGTTACATTATTTACTACCACAGAAAATACAGTATTATCTTCAAAATCAATATTACTTTTTTGGTCTCATCAATTGCTTAAATAGTATTTTTTTTATCGTATGTAATGTGACAGTATAATATTTAATTAACATAAAAAAACATGTAATTATTATTTAATTTAAAAAAAAAAGGAATGTCAA
>JAPYZO010001879.1:0-16365 GCA_030522905.1 Torymus flavipes
AATTTAAACAATTTTTTTTCCTTATATCCGTACAATAGGAGCAACTTTTAACTTTTCATATTTTAAAAATTATGCAAACGAAGAAGGAAAAGTCACTTGGTTACCATATAATCATTAAAAAATATCGCTTTCAATAATATTTTCAAGGTATTTAAAGACATTGTGGGTATTTCAAAAGCTTACAAATCACTCTCAAAGTCAGCATTTAAAGAAAACTTCAAAGGCTATACCAGGAAGTACTTTGCTGGGATTTTCTTACCGGAGACGTTCGTTAAAATCGCGAAAACAATAATTTAAATCACCTATGAATCATTCCAATGCCAGCTCTTTGCCGATTAACTTTACATTTTCTGTATACCCGAGGAGGAATAAAAGCAAGAACGAAGTCGAAAATTCTCTCTCAGCAATTTCAACGCGACCTCTATAATACCCTGCAGCCTCCGCGAGCTCCGTTTGCTCTCGGATCGTCGAGGCGCTCGGCTTTCCTTATCATGCAAAAGTCATAGCGAATTAAGCTTGAGCTCGGCTCGCTCGCTCGTTCTCTCGCCTCATGCTCGCGCATGCTGCAGCACACACACACACACACACACACACACACACACACACATAACCGGGGCTTGTTAGCAATGACCTAGTTAGACAGCCAGCTAGCTAGCTAGCTCGTGCGCACACGCGCTTGCGCGCCTATGGTCTCTCGGCGACCTATCCCTCTCTTTCTGAATCACTGTCGCGCTCTCAAAGGTCCATCCTTCCTCTCGCTCTTTCTAAAGGCGCATTGCGCACACACTTTCGGCCGCGACCTCCTCCCCTTTAAGACCCGCGAGGAGGGAGCAACGCGGTGACAATCGCTAGAAGCCATTTCATTGCCAATCAAAGCTGCAATTTTATTCGCGCGCGCGCGCGCACTTGATTTGTCACGGACGCGCTTGCACAGTCGTATCGATAGAAAAGAGCGATTTAATTGTCGAAGCCCCGCGAGCGAGCAAACGCGGCGGCGGTGGCGGCGGCGGTAGCAGTAGCGTCGCGACGGCGACGATGCGCTTATTTTTAGATCCTGCACGCCGATGGTGTGGAGAAATAAAGCGTTTCGCGATTTCGAGCGCGAGCGAATGGATTGCGTGGCGCGAGTCGGGCGAGATTGATAGAGGCGCTGCGTATTTCTTTTTTTTTCAAGCTTGAAAGTAGAAGTGAGGAGATTAGTTGGCCCAGTAGCGCGAAGAAAAAGAGATAGAGAGAGAGAGAGAGAGAGAGAGAGAGAATAATGATCCTCGTGATTGTTATTTGCGCAGCTTGCGTTTAAAGACAGAAAAACTGGATGAATAAAGTTAGATTAGTTTGGAGTTATAATACTCGTTTTGTCTATTTTTAACTTTCCAAGTGGCGTTCAAAATGCCTGGCGAAAAGTATTCTAGAAGTTTGAAATTTCAGTTTCCAATGTATCGCAAGAATAGGACAACTTTTCATACGAAATGAAATTTTAAAGTTATAAGTAAAAGCTTGTTTATTCTCTATACATTTCAAAATATTTGAAGATTTATTTGCAACCGGACTAAATACTTAGATAAAATACAAAATGTAGATAAAATAAATGATAACTGCAGCTAAATTGCTATGACTTTATCCATCTTACGTGATTGTAAACCAGTAAAACGAAGTACATAGCTTTAGATTAAATGCTGTAGTGTATAGGTGAACATGATTTTCCTGGAATAGCATATCCGTAATCGTTGCTTGACAAATGAAATAATTCTGGAAATTTCAACGTGAAATACAGTAATTAAATTTTATTTTGTTATATATGATTTATAATTTGAAATGCTATCGGGTATACAATAACAATTTTAAATTATTTCTCTGTATACTCATATAATCACAAATGTTCATAAATTATTTAGTTAGCGAAGCAATAAATGCAACCGATAATTAATACATGCATAATCGACGATGTTCAAATCAATATAATCGTATAGGTACTATCAAATTAAAATAGCCACGTGTACAGATACTTATCATACATATTATATAAAATTGCAATATTCAAAACTTGAAAAATCATACTGACATCACTTCGCTTCTACTCCTGCTGCAGGTGAAGATTCTAGTGCCGAACAGCACGGCCGGCATGATAATCGGCAAGGCCGGCAACTACATCAAGCAGATCAAGGAGGAGTCCGGCTCCTACGTACAGATCTCTCAAAAAGCCAAGGATGTGTCGCTCCAGGAGCGCTGCATCACCGTGATCGGCGAGAAGGAAAACAATCGCAATGCCCTGCTCATGATACTGGCTAAGGTAGCCGACGATCCTCAGAGTGGCACCTGCCTCAACGTCAGCTACGCCGACGTCAGTGGCCCAGTCGCCAATTACAACCCAACTGGCAGCCCTTACGCCCAGGCGCCCACGGCCACGCCGACCTATACCTCTACCGCTGGCATTAACACAGGTATATTGACGAGAGTTGCTATTCTGATTAATAATAGTTGAGAAGAGAGAGAGGGACTAAAGTTTGACATTTTCTCAGCTTACGCAATGTCGCTGGGAATTGCGATAACAAGTGGAATGATATGACTGTGGTCTGATGTGTTAAATGGGGAAAATAACATTCGAAGTTATTAATAACATGATAAAGTTTCCATAAAATATAATTTAAAAAAAAAACGACAATTTACAAAACATAATGGCACGGGTAAAAACAAATTTAAGTAATGTCAACGAGTTTACATAAATATATTTTAAAATAGGTATAAATTAATTCTAAGAAATAATTATCAATTTGCTTAGTGTTATCTTAATGAATACTATCATAATATGTAACTATTTTGATAAACTGTGTATCAGTGCATAAAATATCGGTAATGTGCTTTTTCTTATTTTATTGACGCTGTATTTCAAATTGATTTTTTTACTCTTGTAAGAAATCTTAACTTATTATTTTAAAAAAATTTTCTGGATCTTAAACATCTGCTAAAGAATGTTTCTTGTTCATCGTCTATATTTATGTAGTTTTTTGTTTCATAATTAGGTAATACATTATGTAATACCTTTGATAATGTTTTCACATTTACGAAATTCTACAAAATTATCATTTTGTTGAAAATGTTATTTTAACGTTTTGTATTGCACACAAAAAAAAATAGTTATTTTTCTCAAATCTCAGACTAAACTTTTCGTCCTCTAAAGGTTAAGCACGATATCAATTACTTACTTCATCGTAGACAAACATTGAGTAGGTTGATTTCATGCTTTAGATGACATAGAATTTTGATTATGTAATAAGCAAAACAGGATTGAAAGTGTAAACAAGTTTTTAGTCTTTTATTAACATATTATACTTGATTAGTTATAAAACCATCAGATGAGACGATAAAGACTTAACTATGTTTCTCATAAGGAAATTTAAACTACTGCGCAGTTGCAACATTGTTTTTATTAATGTAGTTTCATAAAAAAAAGAAGTAAAAAAGTTCAACAGCACGATTAAATGAGATGCTCAACAGAAACGGTTCACTGTAACCTGACTCTCCGCCATTTTGTCGTTAAACACGGCTAAACTATCCCGTACATTGATTATCGTAAAGCGATGATGATGGCGATGATGCCCGCGGCTGCATCGGACTCTAATTAATGTATGGAATCGATAATCAGGAAATGTCAAGGATAACTTCCTGAACGCATCGCGTCGCGCGCTTCATCAGTGTGGCCATAATGCGGGCGTATCGAGTGGAGATCTTAATTATTTCCAGCGTGTCACTTTGCATAATAGTGTGCGAGGTGCATTCTGATTTTCATTTTATCGAGAAATTTTCTTTATATAATCTATTTGTTAGTCTAGCTTCAATGTTCTTTTACATACCGTTATTTAGCGTTTTTTTTTTAATTCATTTCAATTATATCCATATTTTAATCAGAATTTTTATTCTCTTTGGCAACTTTTTTTCAAAATAAATTTTCAGATGATTGACCATTTGTAAATTGTTACGGACTTTAAATATTTGCTATCATGTTATTGATAGTAAAATTTTTTTTTATTTTAATGAGCGATTAAATTTTTCATGATTCGAATGTTAATGGTTTAAGATAACTTAATCATAAATAAAATACTATTTCTGTTATTAGAAATAGAGAAGATGGAATTGCAGTCAATCTATATGCGATAATACTTTAATAATCTTATTTGGGTTTTGCTTTGAATGGATGAAAATTCATATTTTAACGTTACAAGCTCTGTACCTCAATCGACCTATTTATATTTCAATTTGATTTATATCCAATATGTAACCATCTCCTTTGACAATTGGATATACGACAGCGATTGATAGTCGATTACTCTTGTTCCATTAGCCTATACTAAAAGCCATATTAACTATAACGTCAAATACAATTGCATAAGCGATATCAAGCAATGAGCATATTAGACTATTTTTGTTTGAATACACTGCTTTAAAGTAAAATCATGACGTTGACGAACGACCATATTATTTTCATCACTGATTACAAGTAAAGAGAAAGGTTAGGAAGTTTAAATAATAAAAATGGTGATTAACGCTATAATTTCTTAAAATTTTCAAGCAGTGAGCCTGCTAAACGGCGCCGGCCTCAGCCTGAACCTGAACCTCGGCGCGGCTCTGACGGCGGGCACGACGCCCGGCACGACGAACCAGCTGCTCGAGCACATCAAGCTGAGCCTGCGCAGCACCGGCTACACCGAGCCCGCCGCCACGGAGATCCTCACTGCCGTGGCCACCCTCGTCAAGTACAACGTCCTCGGCATGGGCATCGGCATGCCCTCGTCCATGTCGTACCTCGGCAACGCGATGGACTCGCAGACGACAGTGGCCAACGGGTCGAGCAACAACGGCGGCGTCTTCGGGCCCATCGGCACGGTGCCCACCCTTGGCTCCACCTCACCCACGCCACGCTCTGCGCTCGACCGCTACGAGCCCTTCGTCGATCCCTTCAGGCAGAACAGCAGTGCCGCCGCCGCGGCAGCCGCGGCGATAAACCTCAACAACAACTCGTTCGGCCTCGGCACGAACCAGTTGTCACTCGTAAGTAAGAGCCCCAGCACCGGCCAGGTGGACGCGGCGAGCGCCGCCGCCGCAGCCGCCGCCGCCGGCATCAAGGAGGGCAAGAAAGACATTGAGATTGCAGAGGTTATAGTGGGAGCAATATTGGGACCCGGCGGTCGGAATCTCATTGAGATACAGCACCTGAGCGGCGCGAACATACAGATCTCGAAGAAGGGCATCTTCGCCCCCGGTACCAGAAACCGCATTGTCACGATCACGGGCTACCCCGATGCGATCAGAACGGCTCACTATCTGATCGAGCACAGGATCAGCGAGGAGGAGGCGAAGCGAGCGCGCCACAATACCATTACCGGCATGATTCATTGATCGGGCCCGGCCTCCATTAACAATCCGGGCTGGCTGCTCCTTTGAGAGAGCTGCGCGACGCTTTTCAGTGAGGGCCAGAGAGAATGACCGCCCTCGCCGACTGGACTCGCGACTGGCCGCGCGCCGTTTTCACGGCGAGAGCATGTATGAGAAAAGCGGCCGCTCGCTAGTCCAGCCGGCGAGCAGCAGCACGCGACGCCTCACACAATCAATATTATCGCGGGGAAAGAAAAAAAAGAATGGGGACGCGGCCCAAACGCGCGTCGATTAATCAATTAATCATATAGTTTCCGAGCCGCGGCGCTATGTCTAACGGGGGTGCGCTCGTGCGCTCCCTGTCTTATGCATGATGCGTATAATAACTTTCGAATGGGCGGCCAGCCCCCTCTCGTCATTTGTTGAGGAACCTCCTCCACCATGTCACCCTTTCAACCATGCAACACACTTTGTTCACGTAGCTTCGTTATGTTATCCTCCCTAACCCCGAGACCGCCCCCCCCCCCTCACTCGCCGTTGATACGACGTCGTATTACGAGTACTCATTTACTAGGTAAAGCTTCTTTCCTGCGATAAAAATGATCAAAGGAAA
This sequence comes from Torymus flavipes, assembly GCA_030522905.1. Taxonomy (NCBI): domain Eukaryota; kingdom Metazoa; phylum Arthropoda; class Insecta; order Hymenoptera; family Torymidae; genus Torymus; species Torymus flavipes. The sequence continues at coordinate 5,984 of JAPYZO010001879.1, forward strand.
CTCCTCCTTCACACGTTTTAATTATCGGCGATTCTCGCGGGAGAGTCCAAACGTTCACCATCCGCACCACCGCGTCGAGGAAAGGCCATCGAGTTCAAACGAAGAGCTTCGTCGCTGTAAAGCATGATACGTTTGATTTCAATACCGAGAGGCACGGTACATATAATAGACGAGCACGTTCATTTGAATTCGCTGGCGTGTCCTTATTACGGCGCACAACACCGCACGTCTCTTCGTCCGCACATCCGTCGCCCGCTTAAATTATCTCGAAAGCAAATGACAAAGATGTTAAAATGAGCATAAGCAAAAATCCCGACACCCGTCGTCACCTTATCGCAGCATCACTATAGCGCCTGCATTGCTACTACTACTACTGCTACTACTACTATCTACATCACCATTCATTTTCATCCATCACGGCTCGTTAAACGATTGATTCTACTTTTTAAGAATTCTTATATAAATATTACATGTTACATATAGAGAGGGAAAAAAGTATATAAACTACTACAATTGTTCTGTGATACACCACGTTACGGGGCTTTATCACATACACATGAGAGAGGGCGTTCACATGAGAACACATTACATTACATCTATATACATGTATGTATATATGAGCAAAAAAAAAAAAAGATAACACACTTGTTCATTGAAACATTGGAGCCACATTTTAATGCGATATACATCTAGTTGTACTGATTTAAATGAAAAAAATTTAAGTAGGTTTATTCGCGGGAATGATGCAGTGAAACTGTCGAGGGAGTCGCGGGAGGCAGCCGAGCCCACCGTTCGAGGGTCCGATGACTATTTTCCGTGGGTGTCAGAGAGGGGATTTTTTAAAAAGGACTTTATAATTAACAACCGTCGAATTACGAAAACGGTGATATTCGTATACTGCTGTGCACCTTTTTCGGTCATGTAATGGTCGAAATAAAAAAGGGAGAAAGAAAGGCTTTATCAGAGGACAGACTCTGCAGATGCGGCTTTACTTTCCAAGCACCTTTGTTTTTTCTCTTTTTCGTTTGTTCGCTCGTTCGTTCAATCGTTCGTTCGTCGTTTCTGACGCGGAAACAGCTCTTCGTCCCCTCGAGCCGTGTGCCAGCCTCTCGAGATAGATAAAACTGTGAATTATAATGAATTTATAGGGGAATAACAGAAAAAAAATGAAATGAGAGAAATGTGGGTTAGATCAGTGCTTTAGACGATTCTCGTCTTTGGTTATTATCACCACCGAGTTCCTCAGAGGATACGCGCAACAGGAATTTGTACATTTACGTTTTAAATGAGAGTTACACAAGAAAATAAAGAGTTTATGAATAATCAAAATTCGATCGATCGTCGAAGCGAACGAGAAGAGAGAGATATATTATATATAAAAAATATATAAAGAGCAAGGTACTCGGTTCCATGTACCTTGACAGAGTTTATTTGTTAAATGAAACTTTGGCCAAAGTAATCGTAATTTGACTGTTCATCGAGACGCGAAATTTTCAGACCGAGATGCAAAAGTACGAAACATACCATTAATTTACGTTACCAAATCACGGGCTTCTTTCTCATTCCTGTTAAGAGCGAAGAGGTAACAGTTCTGTAATACCAAAGATACTCGTTGACACGCAGATCGAAAGCACTTTGTTTACAAAGCTTATATGATATTATTATTATTGTTTTTACGCTCTGTTTTACGGGGCTGGCTGGTCCGGCCGCAAAGAGAGAGAACTAATCATTCCGTCGTTGCTATATTACACCCCTCGCCTTCCTTACATATATCATATAACGTTGTACGATCTTTGCCTAGCTTATTAGTTGGACTATCTCCAAAGATTTATCATTGTTATTCATCCAGACGCGTATTATACATATAAATATTATATTCCCTAAAACTTTTAACTGATGAACTTACTTATAGTGTACTGTTCGATCTGCCTGTAACTTGCACACACACATACATACAGACACAGACACATCGGCAAACGATTGATTTCCACTAGAAGTGTCTGAGAACGTTGATCGGTTTCTCTCTTTCGCATCGAACAATCAAATTCGCGTTACGGAGAGTCCAAAGTGTCGTGTTTGCTTAGTGTATATTTAAAACAAACTGATGAAAAAAATAAACAAAAAAATGATAAATAAATAAAACGTCGTTCGTTTTTCTCCTCTAATGAGCGTACGCGGAGCGCGCGTGTACGCAAAAATACATACACCTTTCACCGGGTTGACATTCGCATGTACGAGCGTTTAGGGCTAGAATAAGAAATTTACGCTATGTTTGAGAAAAATATGAAAGATTACAAAAGTATCAGTCCAAGATACTCACAAATTTCTTCGAGCGACGCGTTTTAGATACTATATATTGCATATATATATATGTATATTTTCGCAAGGGATGAGAAAGAATATTTTCTTTCTGCTCAGAAACATTACCTATGTTCAATCAATTTTTTCGTTCGTCGCAAAGTTAACCGAATCATTGTTATTAGTCTCAAGACATCGTTTCATGTTAATCATTATTTTTCTCTTATTTTTTAAATACATATATACGATATATGAAATAGTTTTTACGAGTGACAGAAAGACACACAGACACACAGACACAAAAATGCGAAAAGTAGGACCCGTTTGTGGTACGAGTGCCTCGCGTGTTTCGCCGCTCACACGATGTAACATTTTTTTCGCACGGTTCGATTGCGAGCGAGGACTGTGTTTCATTATCTCAGTCCGATTCAAAATATAAATATAAAAAAATCATTGTTCGTTCAGGGTAGATTTCAAATAGAGACCGCGTGAGGCAGAGCATCCTAACACATCCACGTCGTTATACATATTTAGCTAGGTAATACATAAGAGTTAAGGCGAATTAAAAGTATAATTAAGGTAACATCGTAAACTAGATGGATATGATGGATTTAACAAACACTCACACATACACACGTAGAATAAATTTTAAGAAAATACGTGGTAACATAATTGTTGAAAACTTTAGCGAAAATTTCAAACGACAGGAGAGCAGGAAAATACTAAAATAAATATAAAATAACACGTAGATATATCGTAGGACATGAGAAATTGGATTCAGTTGCAACCACTTTACTTGAGTACAATTAAAACGAAGTAGCTGGAGAGATGCAAAAGAAAACAAATTAATGACTTGTATATTTATAAATATTACATTAAACTTATTAATGATAATATATATACATGAATAAAATATGAAAGCGAAAACGAGAGGAATATATATATATATATATATATATAAACTTTATGGTATATATTCAGATGTATATACATTGACACAGGTAGCCGTTCAACGAGGGCAGCCTCGTCCTGATTATATTACGGAGACAAAAGTAAAGAGTTGTAAGTAATATAAAATAATAATAAAAAAAAAATGAAATACAAATGGTTACCTCGGACGAGTGGCGCGAGAGTCTCTGTCACTCTCGCGCCGTGCTGCCATCGCGTTGAGCGGCTGACACGCGCGCGCGAGCTGTGAGGCAAAAATGACGAGATAGAGATATAGAGAGCGGGGGGTAAGAACAGGGAGATAGAGAGAGAAAGGTGAGGAAATGTCAGGTGAATAAGACAAAGGGAGAAGAAGCCGCTGAAAATCTAGATTCATATTATCTGATGAATATAAATGAAATATAAATATATGATTATACACAATGAAAAAATAATAATAATAATATATATATAATTTAAGAGATGGATTGATATTATGTATAAATATTGTTGATGAACGAGGGGTAAGTGAGTGAAAGTGGGAAACGAGATTAGAAAAAATGTTTGAAACAAAAAATAATTTGAGGGCCAGGGGAAATGCGGTTATGTAATGAAAGAGAAGTAGAGAGGGAGAAAGAACACTTGCGTCCGCGAAAGCTGAGAACAGTTGAGTTTTTCCGTTTTATCCGTGATTTTAAACGATGAGGAAACTTGGCCGTGTTACCCTTGCGTAATTATACACATATATACACATACAGACACAGACGTACACACGTATACATATACATCACACCACGTATGTGAGCATTGACATTGAAATAGTTGTACACGATTGCATACGCAAACTCTGAGGCTTAAGTCCCAGCAGATTGCCACGGAGCTGCAGAGTAAAACTCCTAATGTCGTAGCTAAAGAGACTCTAGATAGATTCTATTCTAAAAAAAAATCTAAAAAATTACGATAAAACGGTAGGAAAACAAAAATAGGACGAATAATAATTTAATGAAGGGTATGGGTCTGGGAGAGGCGAGCTTTCGTTTGGAGGAAACGCAAGCTTCTCGGCTTGCCCGATATAGAGAAGGGAGCGAGAGGTCGCGCGAGCGCAGTCGAGGTTTATCAGCCGGGTCGCTCGTCATTGATCAATTCTCGGCGTTCTATAGTGAGATTCGTATGTAACGGAAATTCAACACGAAAAGCCACGGCCGCGGGCCAAGGCGCGAAACGGTCACTCGGTCATCATTCGTCATTAAGTACATCATGATATACATACACATAACACACTTAGGAATTTTCAAGCGAGCGTTTTCATTGGTCGTCACCAGCCTCTTCTCTCTCCGTTGTTTTCTTCGCTATAAGTGCAGTATTATATGCACATATACTTCTTCCCGTCGCTCTTTCTTTCTTCTCGCGCGCGCAGCAGCAGCTCGAGGATATATGTATAGACGCGATAATATAGAGCGCACGCGCGCTCTCGGAATGCATTCCATGTCGACCTTGAGCGCCATTGGCTATGAAATCAGCGTCAATTAGGATGGAATTGAAATGAAAACCTTCGGCGATCGCCGTTACACACACACCGCTCTATTATCGTCCTTTGGAGAGCGAAAATTCTTCGAGCATACATGTACGCACACGCGCGTGATTCTCGCAGCAACGATCGACCCTTTTCGTGCGTATTATTGAATAATAGTGTCGTTTGTGAATAACAGGTGGATAAACTGATCATACCGTTCAATGATTAAAAAGAATTAACGTTATTATTGTTGTTGATGTTGTCATTGATATTAGTATATATATATATAGTTCCAGAATCGATTTTACCGTTAACCGTGCAATATGTAATCGGAGTTGCGAGAAACTTTTACCGTTTGCTTCTCCGTTTGTTTCCTTTTTTTTGACGTTGTTATTCTGTTTTTCATCTTAAATCACACATTTGGAGAGAAAGAGCTTTTGCTTGGCTCGTTCTTTACTTTTTTTTTTAACGAATTTTTCCTCATGCGATTTCCTCGAGCTTAATTTATTTTTCCTTTCGAGAACGGACGGATAGAAGGAGGGAAGGAAAGAGCCGCGAGGAGTCGCGAGTTTGCGTTTTATGTAGGTCGCGATGAAACTTGCAGGTAGCACACGATGAATTATGAAGAACCTGAGGTAAACTAACGGTCGGGCGTATAGTAAATGCGCCCGACTGCACGTACATTCCCTTTTAAGAGTAAATTACAAAATAACGTGAAGTATGTTAAAAGTAAAAGTAAACGTATAAGCTATGTATTAAACGTACCTTAACGCCAGCTGTGATGGAATTAAATAATGGAAGTGAATGACGGCAAAGGAACGCGAGTCCAAAAGTCTAAGCAAAACTGTAGTTAAAAAGAGTTTATTTATAGACCATAGCGTCAAATCATACTTTTGTCAGATTATCGCGGTTCTTTTCTGCCATTTAAGAGAATATAATATATAGTAATATGTATATTATGAGTGTGTATATTAATACGGGGGATTAAAGTCCAAGTATATAATAACAAAATAACCAAGTAATGAATTTGCCAAACTATGGGGGATTGTACTAAAATCCAGAGATAATAGAAAAACTTTTTGAGGGCTTGTTGTTTTGTGCAGGATAGAAAAAAAGATGTCGCCAGGATTGCCTCGACGAGCAAGAGCAAGGACTAATCACGAGTTTGGAATAAGAGAGAGAAAAAGTAGAGAAAGTGAGACAGAGTGAACCTCGTTGTGTCTGCCAAAGTGTACCTTCCGTACATCAACATAACCCATTTTTGTTTCATGTTCTTTTTTTTATCCGCTGTGCTATTATCGCCCTATCTCCCTTTTCTTTCCTCGGTACATGAATGCGACACAAGCAACATCTGACGGCAGAGACGGGCTCATTGATACTACCTACTTAAGCGTAGTTCCTTTTCAATTTTCTTTTTTTTTTGTTCCTACATTGTTCACCTTCTCTTTTAGGAAAATCGATGTAAAACTGTACGGACGTATAATTGCTTTTATTATTTTTACAAATTAAAATTTATAACAAAAATTCACTCGACATATTGATATTTATTTTGACATTTCTATGACGACACGATCTATTATTACGGTGTCACGCACAGCAAACACGATTCATTCGTGCCTGAAAACAATTTGGCGAAACCCGTACAGTTTTATTCGATTTTTCGCGCTTCGCGAGTCGTATCGCCGTTCGCTCGACGAAAAGAGTATAATCATTGTAGAGCGCAATTTATACGCACGCGTGTATAGTGAACCGATGAAAAAAAAAATAAATAAAAAAAGAAAGAAAAATAATAACAACGAGAGATCATCGCGTTAGCGTTGCCTGCAATTTTCGTCGACAGGGCGTGTAAGCTTATTACTCAAGCCGCCCTCGCGCGCGAACGCCAATCGATCATCGGCGTTGGTCAATGCGCACGCGGAGGATCGACCATCGAGAGAAAGAAAGAGAGTGAGAGAGAGAGAGACAGAGAGCTATAAATAAGCGAACGCAAAAGGACGCGCAGACAGCGTAATTAGTCTAAAAAATCGATAGATTATTGCGAGAGTGCATTACAAATACATATGCTTTGTTTTGTGCCGTCGTTCGACTTCGGCGTTTGCGTCATCATTCGGAACACTGAGAACTTCCACTTTAAACACTGTTGAAGTAACGTTGATATTTATGTTAAATGAAAGTTTAATAAAAAAATAATTGGAGAATTATTTATAGATTATATATGAAATGTTGTTACAATTCTGTTGAAAAAAAATCACACTACTAACGCATGTTCTAATGTTCAAGTATACCATACATATAGTCAGTTTAAAATATTATTATTATATAATGTGTTGAGTATAGCTATATATATAGAGTTTTATTTCTGCATTCTTCAATTATTTTTGCCAAAGTGGAAGTGTTACCATAAAGAATCATCCAAAATCATCTTGTTGAATTTTCGCTAAAGACGCGAGTGAATGATCAGTTTATGAAGGGAATATTGTAAGCTGTATAGGAATTGTAATATCGGCTCGCCTCGGTTGATAATCAATAAAAAAATCGGTTGAAAAAAGAAGGAAAGAAAAAAAATGAGCTACCGTCGTGATAAACAAAGCGTATAAGAAAACGATATTACCATGATAATAAGAATTATAATGAAAGAAAAATAAAGAGGATAAATAATAAATAAATTATTGAATTCGAGGTGCGCGTCGCGAGCGCGCATCGGAACTTGGCTGTGTGCGCTATTATAAGTGAAGAAAACACGTCTCACCATTGCGTTCCATCTCTCACAAACACACATGAACCACACACCTGTACACCTACCATTGTACACATACCCATCCGCACACGCGCATCCCTTTTCTTTCTTCGACCGCATTCATCGTTGACGCGATTCGTTTGACACGCGTGTTCGCGATTAACGAGAGCAGGATTTTTGCCTCTCAAAAACATACCTATATACGCGTAATAGCACGCGCTGTCGCATCGTGAGTTTGTTTGTTGTTTACGGATGTTCGACGCGTTCGCTGGCGAGCACGCGAAGAAGGACTCGATCTATCATAGATATATATATATTTTTTTTCGCGGGTATATTTTCTTTTCTTTCACCCATCAATTTGTGTTTCGATAATCATTGAGTTTTTTTTGTCAACGACGTCAAAATTTGACGAAAAGTGTATCGCAAATTATATCTTTTATTTTGGAGTTTTATATAATGTCAATAAACTTATTATTTGTTTACATTTATTTTATTAGGGTTTCATTTATTTTCACCCATGATGTTTTTTTTTTTTTTTTTGTTCTTATTTACAATCGAATAATAAACGTTGAAAAAGTATTCTTTTTTTAATCTTATTTAAAAGTTGTTTTTTGAAGGAGTAATGAAATGTTCCTTAAAGTCTATCGTATTGAAGTAGAATACAAGAGCAAAAGTGTAAAATATGATCGTACATCGCGAAATCAACTTTACCACGGCACAAGGGCGGCATCGTTTGCGTGTAATTTTTCTACGTGAAAGTTTAGAAAAATTTCAGGCTAATCGAGTCGCACGTACGCAAGAATCATACGCATCGCCAAATGATTTTTACGGCATCCTATGACTCTTGCAGTGTCATCAAAACTCAGGCGAATTTGAAACAGAGCAAAATGAGTTCTTTCACTCGTCATGTTTCAACTGTGTCCGCGAGATTTCGACTTCCGACGCAGATACTAATGTGCACACAATACAAACTAACGGAGACAAATCAAAAGTACCTTAAGCGTAGCAACGCGCGAATCGAAAGTTTCTCGAAAGCTCGATAGTCGAAAACTCACGAACGTAGTCGTAGAACGAGAAGAAGTCACGCGTGCAATCGTTCATATTCATACAACATATACATCTCGAGATCCATCGCATTCTGTCTTGAAGAGAGCCGACGGTCCGATAGGAGAACTTGCGTTTTACTTTGGCCGTCTCCATTCGCGTCTCACACAGACAAACGATAATCAAATATATTATATATACATAATATACGTAAATATCTAACGTTCGAATCTACCACAACAAAGCTCTCACGGCTTTGTTTGGTTTTCGAAAATAAAGTGTGGCCGTGTGGAGACGTCTGTACGGGCAGAAAATTTGAATGAAATATACATAAACGAGATATATGATAGTCATGCAAAGTATATATTGACACCGATTGTTCAACAATAGAGCAAAGATAAGTTGACGTTTTACAACGGGTATAGGAAGTACCGCCGTGGGGGTTTCGACCGTACTTACAGAGCTGAACAGAACGTCTCGGTTACCTGTTCTCTTCGCCACGTTACTACTTTTTGTTTTTCCGTCTGTTTCGCGTGCACGCAACGACATATAACGAATCTAACAGCAGTCAACGCGTTGCCATCGTCTCGTTGCATGTTGGAGCTGAACTGTATTCCAGAGTCGCGCGCGACACTCGTCCGTGTATCCCCTTTTTCCTCCCATTTTTTTTTTCATTCGAGGTCGGAATATCTTCATTCGCGAGACCTCGTGAATTCATAATTGGCACGATCGCATCTCTCTCACATTGCTGCAGAGCTACTCGAAATTCATGAGACACTATTCATACGGCGAAAGTGTTCAATCTAAAAGTCGCGAGGTAGTAATTTTAAGGCGCGCGTTTATTGCGCGCGCACGCGTATAATCGGGGTATAAAATTATTGATATATATATAACGGTATAATATAATTAGCGACGAAATTTTGCGCTGTATTAAATTAAGTATCGTATTTACAATTTATAATCAATGGTGCTCGGTTTCTATATGGACGATGACGTCTTATCAATTACATTATTACGAATTATTATATTAATTGTATTGTGTTAAAAAAATAAAAAAAGAATACGTGACGAATGAGGGTATCATATACGCATGCAATCATCGTTAATCGTATAGAAATTAGGTACGATTTATGGAAAATCATTTTGTGCAGTGGGCATGGATTGTTGTATACGTCGCCGATGGGTCTGGAATATACTTCGGACAATGACGTTCTTTATCATCACAAATCTCTCACACGCACATACATCTATACATAATACTTTCGAAAAGAAATCACATCACGCACTCGCGGTTCGACATCAACAAAAAAAAGACGCACGACGAGGGAGAAGGTTCAAGTGCCTTGGCATATTTGATTGTTTTGCCAGTCTTCATCACAACATTCGCGCGAATCGTAGTACATCTTCGGACTCTATATAAATACCATTCATTTTTCGAACGATGATTTTTTACAGAGTATCGGTTAAGTCTATATAAAATGTAGTACAAACGCGATTTTGAATTTATCGAATACTTGAATTCAGACTTATATTTTCGTAAGTCGATAATATATATTCGTATATATATAGGCAAGTCGACGAGATGATTTCCCCTTTTTGAATTCTGATGAAAAAAAAAGAGAAAAACAACACCTTAAAACCTGCAAATCAATGAAATTTGGTTTAGGCAAGCTTGAATGTTCGTCCAGTGATAATTGTTTACTAAGAGAGCGGTCAGAGAGAAATATAGAGGAAGAGAGCGCGTATACATAGGGGAGCGCCGTATTCGCCAGAAAGAAATCGTATAAGTACATAGCAAATTAGGCGGTATAACGACGACGAGAGCGCGTGCGCGTTCATCCTGGATGAACGGACGCTATTGCG